>JAVTVY010048786.1:0-242673 GCA_036873755.1 Hanleya hanleyi
TCCACGCGCAGTGCTGTGAACAGCCGTTCTACTTTTTCGTGCATGTTTTCGGACTCTTCCTGGTGTATATTCGTAGCTATAACGGACACTTCAGCATCGTCTACTGTCCGACCACTTACGTAATTTCCCGAATTTGGCATATTACGGTCAACCGTTGAATGTAATGGCTGAATATTCTCCTGAAACCCTGAGACTTGATTTTGAATACCAATTAAATCTATTACAGGGATTGTTGCGCTTCACCGTCCTCTGATCGTACTGTGTTGACCCTTACGCTTGAATGTACAATATTGTCGATTCGCTAAATTTTGTCTTTCAGGTGCTCTATACGCGACATTAAAGCTCTAATCTCTAAAGAACAATCGTACTTTATTTTCTTGATTTCTGTTCTCAAATCCTGCGTAAAATTTTCACTTAGGCTGTCTAGTTTAGTGTCCATGGAAGATCATAGACCTTTCAGTTCGCTCATGATCAAATTTGTTTCTATAATTTGTTTTGATGAGCCAGGTTCAGCCATATTTGATTTTTTTGCCTGCGGTGTTTCCTCTTCCGAACTTCGCTCACGTTTTGCACTCTCATTTGAAAACATGAATCAAATCTTGTTTGTTCTTTCCGATGACAGTTCATCAAATAGACAATCTAGTACTAATAAATCCTCACCTCAATCGACAATGTTAGAATTTTCGTCAAAA
This sequence comes from Hanleya hanleyi, assembly GCA_036873755.1. Lineage (NCBI taxonomy): Eukaryota > Metazoa > Mollusca > Polyplacophora > Lepidopleurida > Hanleyidae > Hanleya > Hanleya hanleyi. Next base: position 693 of record JAVTVY010048786.1, read on the forward strand.
AAGTGAGAGCTGATGTTAGCCTGCCGCTCTCTCTCCGAACCACGTTCTGTAATGGAACAGAATTATGGACCAAACATTTCTGGCATCATATCTTATAATACTGGGGTCATTTTAAGTCATTTTGAAGAAGCTTAGTGACAAAGAATCGTGACATCACAAAGATAGGTGACTTCAATAACATATAACCAAACCTTGGATTTGGGGTTTGGGATACACATCGTCAAATCTACGACTACTGGAACCAACTGTATATGGATGGGAAGCTGTATCGGTAGCCTATCAAACAAAGGACTTTCCAGGATTTTCGAGACATGACGCCATCATGATGTCATAATAGCCTCATAATATTCATTAATGTTCACCTATATTAAGTTCGTTTGAATACTCTACTAAAAGAATAGGGCGGAACCCGTCACTAATTCCGGAATAAGGCATCTCGATAGTATTGTACTCAAATTAATTCCAGGTCCAACATATCAGAAGTGTAAGTGGACAGTGTTGCAGGAAAACATCGAAATTGAGAAAACAAAATGGTCACAATTCATACAATAAATCACCATTAAGAGTTGATTCAATGAGGCTGAAATCCTGCTATAAGGTTTGGCGCATTTTCAAAATCCCGAAATATCATGGTATATATGGGAACGACATTGAATGCACAGCAGGTGATCATTCTGAGTAGGGGTGGTAATTATCATAAAAGTAAATAGGAAAACGAAGTTGTTAAATGTATTTTTGAACTTCCGGTTCAGAGTTTGGATGAAATATTTACAAACTTCCATTCATCTCAGATAGTTCAAATTCAATCTCAGCTAGATCAACACTTTTTCTACATTTTATCCAGGTGTTTCAACTATGAATTCTGCTCCGTTCTCTCGGAAATTTCTGAAAACCAAGCACAACTAAACCATAGGCTAAACCCATTTCAACAAGGCCCCCCAACTTCGAAGGTGGCCTTAAAAAAATTATCTACTGTGGGAAGTATATTGTGAGTTTCAGACACCTAGCTCAAGATGCAAGAACAATATTTAATGATGTGATATGGATTGATTGGTGTTGAATCTTTATAAACCCTGTGATATTGTACGTGTCAGTTGAACATGCATCATGATGAGTTGAGAGATATGTGACAGGTGAAAAAAGTTGACGACGCATGGCGACTAAAAAAAAACATCTTCGGCATCTCACAATCCGACTAGAATACGGAGGATACTAGAACCGATCCTTGGTATCTCAGCCGCTATTGTACTTGTTCATGTGGAAAATATGAAGCAACAACACAGCCCCGCAAGCACCGGCTTAAGCGGAATAAATTGCGCTAGCTCGGAAGTTGTGTCCGCTCAATGAGTAACTGATCTGTAACTGAATAGATGCGCATCGATGTCGTCTGCAGGAGTAAACGCCTTAACCATTTTTTAACAGTAACGAGTACCTGTGGATCTCTGTGGAGTTGTAGTTTGTAGTTCTGTTCGAGATGAGATTCAATCGATTTTTTTATGTTACGGGTTATAAAAGATTTGGGAGCTTGGTGACCGCGCCGACTGGTGTGCCCGCTCTTCTCCTTTTCTTCACGACCTCGATCCCCCGATCAACATAATTAACGAAATAACAACGGTAACGAGCCCCTGAGCTGGGGCAAGTTTCGATTCAGCCTCGTTTAGACATTTAACTTTGACCCAGATTTATACAAATGTAATCGTCAACAATAACTTTTCCCTCAAAATAAGGTCCTAGCTTGATATTTTGATTTGCATGTGGGTTGGGGGTGATAGTGATATGGTCGTGCTGATCATATTGGCAATATAGATTGGACACTGACATATCTCCGATGGCTTATCAGCGTATACGCACGGGACAAACGTTATATGGCTGGTACTTTTAATTATTCTACCTCAGAGTAGCAGATTAAAGAAAAGCAATGCGAATCAGCACTTGAGTTACGAATTTAGGTAATGAACGCTGCGTTCGCAAGACCTTTTCAGACCATGGCACGATCCAGTTTGGCCATCATGGATGATGGTTCGGAACGGACTCCGTCAGTTGATGCCGACGATGGGACGGGTAGCCTTTAGAGTTAAACTCGACTAAATAAATTTATGACAGATACGTAGTACCATATGTTAATTATACGTAACAAACAAAAACATCAAAACTTTGATCAGAGGCGATGGCAGGCGGCGCTGTTTTTTCATGATGGTGGGACATGGTGTTTGTACGCAGACAGATGCAGTCGTGTGTATGGAGTGGGTCTGCAAAGTTGTCTCCTAACAAAACCAATGAATGGATAATATAATTTAACTATGATTGGAAGGTCTTTCGCGCGGTCTCGGTTGTGACAAGAAGCAAAGTCTCGGGAAGTGGGTCGAAACTTACTTTAGATCGGAACTGGTGACGTGACTATACTTTCAACAATCATCCTCCGACTGGGTTATTTAAAAACAAAAATGTTCTATTTTCAACTTACATAACCAAGATGTACAGCTTAACTACACTTGCATAATGGTTCTGTTGGCCCTAGCTCTTTAGGAGGCGTTTTCTTTATCATATTCTTTATCACATCTTCTTTATCACACTACACACTTGGCCATACTGACAATATCATCAATTTGAGTTGTGCAGAGAATAAATAAAAATGATAAATTCGATGTTGCCAGTAGATTAGTATATGTACCTTCTTACAGCATTGTATTCAATTCTTACCAATCAGGATTTGCTTATCAGTATCCTATTTCTAATTACCTTGACATATATGTACTCGATTTGAGAGGTAGATAGTTTCTTGGGCAACCCAGTCTTACGTATTTCAGCGCTTGGTATGACCAATTCATTACGTGTGAATTTAATGTTACATATCATATCCAGGTGGCTATGCTACTGAAAAGAAAGGCTGTCGGAGGTTAATGAGATATGAAAGAGGTTGATATAATTTATGACGTCTGGCGACCAGAAAACAAGTACATGTATATGACTCCACAGGAAATCCTCTTTCGTTACCTCACATTCAGACTAGACTACGGAGGATTCTAAGACGTAGCCTTGGTATCCCGACCGCTCTTCTTGTCGAAACTATTACGTAACCATACGGCCCCTAGCACCAGCTCAAGCAGAATTAGATACGCTTGCTCGGGAGATGTGATGAGATGACAGATCAGCTCAAATAAGTAACTCATCTGATTTTAAAGGATGAGAATTGAGCATGTCTTACTTGTATATATTCGCTATTGTGTCCACTGAAGTTGAGACAAAACTTACATCGGTTCTAAACAGTGAGAACAAAAACCCCGTTAATTTAAGCACAAATATTTTCATAATCGCAGGAATTCCCTCATTACATGTAATTTGCATATATGGTTTTCATTTGATTTTGTTACTTATTCATAACAGGTTATGTGCCACCGTTTATGTGTAATAACAGACACAACGTCACATTTCCACAATACTCAAAAGACAATCCATTCGAAAGTGCGAATTCGTCTCATTTTGAACGTGTTGACGGAATCGTTGAGGAGAGCTTATCGGAGAGACAGTGTGTCATCTGGGACCCAACAAATAATAGCAGTCAACCATGTGGCACCAACTTCCGGTATGGTATACCAAGGCAGTCGTCCATTGCGAGCGAGGTGAGTATCAACTTTTTAGAGCCCGCCACGCATGTCCAGTTTCTCTCTAACAGACTAATTCCAGCTAAGGGTAGTTTGTATGAGGTTAGCATACATCAAAGTGTCTTTCTATTGTTTCACAGTGTTGCAATCACCTTCGCTCATACATACTAGCTAGTATAATTTTACTGCAGACAGAATCTATGACGTATCATATCAACCAAAAAACCGGATCTCTTTAGTGAAACACTACCTTGCCCCATCAACTTTGGCTCTAACCGAAAAGCAACTGTACTGTGACAAGCAGCCAGAGGATGCTAGGTCCCCCGCCAAAATGGCAGCAATATTTATAAGCGCTGTCGGTTTCAGAAGATATTCATGAGGATGGCAACAGCTACTTCACAGGCGTAAGAAGCAGAGGGGTCTTTCCACCTTCCCAGGTTTTGAGATCAACTCCGAATGGCTGACTGAATGTTGATTGCTACTGTAATATATTTTCTTTACCATGTAGCATGAAAATTATGTAACCGAAATGCAACCCCAAGAGACAACTCATGGCATATTATCTGTAAACTAAATTTGACAAGAATATGAAGGCATCCTCAACCTATTGCCCAGAAACCAAATTTAGACTTTGCCACAAGGAGTCACCACCTGTAGGTGCAAGCAGGCAAAACACAATCCCAAATGACATCTCATGTCATGGTATCGGCATATGAACTTTGAGACTCTGAAGAGGGGTCAAGTTATTGCCGGTACTAGATGCCCACCGGTGTTCATGTTATTTGGGGCGGGTCACATATGAATACAAAATTTGAGAATAATCTGATGAGCAGTTGCCAAATTATTGCCCGGAAACAAATTTTTCCACCAGGAGACGCCACCTGTAGGCAGAAGCGGGAAAAATACAATCCCAAGGAACATGGTATCGTGGGGACATCTGCATACCAAATTTGAGAAGAATCCGATGAGGGTCCTCAAGTTATTGCCCAGAAACCAAATTTAGATTTTGACACCAGGTGACGCCACCTCTAGGCGCAAGTCAGTGAAATGCATTATCAAGCGACATCTTATGTCGCGGTACATTCATACAAAATTTGAGAAGAATCCGATGGTCAGTTCTCAAGTTATTACCCGGAAACGAATTTGTGATGTTGCCACCAGGTGGCGCCACCTGTGAGTGCAAGTGAGCGAAAGGCAATCCCAAGCAACAGCTCCTGGCATGGTAAATGCATGCCAAATTTGAGAAGAATCCGATGAGCCGCAACGTTTCTCATGTTACACAGAAAGGTACATATGTAGGATATTTCAAAGAAATTCGACCAAGTGTTTCTAAGTTATCACTTGCAGCATGGAATAATGGAATGAACTCTAGCGGCGCCACCTCCGGGTGGATTTTGCTGAAATGCATCACCAACGGTGTATTGTAGCAGGGAATGCATTTACCAAATTTCGAAGAAATCCGACAAATTGTTCGAAAGTTATCGCTCGCGAAGGATTTGAACAAACATGAACGGACATGCATTAAAGATTGGAACAAGACCCAGTGGCGCCACCTACAGGCGGATCTTGCTGAAACGTAATACCAGCGACGTCTTGTCGCAAAGAATGCAGATGCCAAATTTCGGAGGAATCCGACAAAGCATTTAGGAGTTATCGCTTACGCAGTATTTGCACGGACATGCACTAAATATTGGAACAAGACCCAGTGGCGCCACCTACAGGCGGATCTTGCTGAAACGTAATACCAACAGACGTCTTGTCGCAAAGAATGCAGATGCCAAATTTCGGAGGAATCCGACAAAGCATTTAGGAGTTATCGCTTATGAAGCATTTGAACGAACATCCACGGACATGCACTAAAGATTGGAACAAGACCAAGTGGCGCCACCTACAGGCGGATCTTGCTGAAACGTAATACCAAGAGACGTCTTGTCGCAAAGAATGCAGATTTCAAATTTCGGAGGAATCCGACAAAGCATTTAGGAGTTATCGCTTACGAAGTATTTGCACGGACATGCACTAAAGATTGGAACAAGGCCCAGTGGCGCCACCTACAAGCGGATCTTGCTGAAACGTAATACCAAGAGACGTCTTGTCGCAAAGAATGCAGATGCCAAATTTCGGAGGAATCCGACAAAGCATTTAGAAGTTATTGCTTACGAAGTATTTGCACGGACATGTCCGTGCATGCACGGACACATAGAAGCAAGACCCCAGTGGCGCCACCTACAGGCGGATCTTGCTGAAACGTAATACCCAGAGACGTCTTGTCGCAAAGAATGCAGATGCCAAATTTCGGAGGAATCCGACAAAGCATTTAGAAGTTATTGCTTACGAAGTATTTGCACGGACATGTCCGTGCATGCACGGACACATAGAAGCAAGAACCATTTTAAAGTCCCCGGCCGCGTTGCGGCGGGGGACAAAAAGGAACCCTGATAAACTAAAGAATGCTCTTATCATGGTTACGATGCCATTACCAAGGGCTGCCCATGGTTGCCACATGATGTTTGGGCCAGAAGAATGGTACTTTTTATAAAGGAATGAGCTGGAGAACTTATCGTCACTCTCGCCACAGGCTGCATAGTTAAATTATATCTTGACAGAGACCGATACGCTATGGCAGAGCGACCATTGGTAATGTGGTGTGATTAAGCATCCCAATGGATGCATTGTGTCTTTGTCAGTTCCTTCTTTCTTCTTCTTCTTCTTATTCGTACTTTCTTTTCCGTCGAATAACTTTTGAATGTCCTTTGTCAATCAACTTAAATTTGTGGCGCATATTGCTCTCGTCTATCTTATTTATCTGAATACCTTTATTTTACATTTATTTCTATGGCAATTTAAAACTATAAACTTGTATTATAATGTACTTTTGCTAAATCCACTGTATATATTGTTTTATGGAACCTATTACTGGACCTTTGCCTGTTGGTTCTTAAGGATAGCTATCCCTTAGAGGCAGTTTTTGCACCCCATGACAATTTGTCGTCTGTATCAATAAATATACAACATAACCATAATAAACTATATATTTTATGAAAGCATACATCATATGGATTCCAACTATATGATTTGTATAACTGACGCTGCTACTGTGTAGAAAATATTCTAATTTAAAAAAATTAAAATGAAAACAATAGCGTCCATTTTTTAATTGAAATTTCATGAAAACAGTTGGTCTTGTTTCAACTTTGATGGTATACCTTGGTAGGAGACAATTCGAACTAGTAAACTTTATCTCATTTTTTTTAAATTTTGCCTGGTTTTGTTTTTATAACTATTTTACTAAAATAAATTGAGAAAAATGTACTTTTTTACGGTCGTTTGGAACTTTTAAAGTTGGAAAAAAACGAAGCCCAACTTACAAAAGGTGAGACAAGGTTTTCTAGATCACCTTATAAGTAACAAGCATGCCAAATTTCAAAAGCGTAGCATGGATACTTTTCGAGAAATAAACGTTTGAATTTCGGATTTTGTACAAAAATGAAAGGCTAGAAATCGGGCAAAATGTGTCCAGCTATACATCTGATGAAATTAATCCCTATTTTTTGCTTGAATTCTATTGTCAAATACATTTTTAATCTGTCTAATGGGACCTACTCGAATTCCTGTTTATTCTGGATAACTATTACACTAAGTTTTTTTCATCAAGTCGGTTTAAAGTCCAATTTAAACTTAAAAAAACCTGCTAAACTTGTTCACACCTGTGTAGATTACTTCACGGCGGGTGTCTGAGTGAAGTGTCACTGTCATAATTAGAAACAAAAATAAGGATGTTTGCATGGTTTTGATCAGAAGGGGGTACATTAATGTACATAAGTAGGACTAATAGATAATTAGCTTACCATAATACTGCGGAAATGAGTTTTGGAAAGGGAAATTTAACAGACAAAAATAATAGTAGCCAAACCCAAGCTAAGGCAATCTGTTTAATTGTTCCAGGGCCTCGGAAACTAAATTTTTAATCCTAATATTGAAGCACTTCTATTTATAATTTTTATTTCATTTTTTCACCAAATGTTAGAGGAAATAGTGAATATTTGAATGAAGAAATAAAAAAAAATGTCCAATTTTGACCCTCTAAGGAGATAGCTATCCTTAATATGGATACATAAAGAAATGAATGAGTCTAGGAGAAGATACCTATTGTTTTCAGCTCTGTCCAAAACAGGAAACTGGGGTTTTATCCACATTTTCTCAATATGTAAATCACCCTTTTCCGTCGGATAACTTTCGAATGCCTTCGTCATTCTGCTTCAAATTTGTTGTGCATATTGCTCCTTTCTAGCGGTAGAGATCTATTGTTTTTCAGCTCTGTCCGGAACTGGATTTTTCTACAATTTCTCTTACATGCAAATTTTCCATCTGGACCTATGGTAAATTAGCTGCCTCTGTTTTGATACCAATTTCCATCCGATTATCTTCATAGATAGCATGGCAGTGATTGGTTCACAGCCACGTCTCAGAAAGGTCTCTTTTGTGGGTTAATATATTGACTGGCCATTTGCTCAGGTACGACCTCTGAAGCCATTTGCATCTTAAGTACATTCGGTGCCTGGTTTATAACCATGCCATTTAGTCATGTGCAGTATGGTGTACAGACAATAACTTTTAAAAAATCTGGATCGATTCATTCACACACCTGGGGGCCAAGCTAACATTGACTTTCCAGACAATTAATAACTTTTCAAAATCTGCTTCGTTCCAAATTTGGTATTTGGGTACTTTCCCTTAGTTATCGTTTGGGGATGTTTTTGTGCCGATAGGTGACTCCACCTGGGCACCATGTTAAAATTGTTTTCCCTAAGTTTTACGTTATTACTCTCATACAAAAGGGATACCTCCTCGATCGAATCGTATTCGATCGACTGTATCTAGTTTTTATGTATTCCAACCAAACATAATGATATACCAAAAGTATACTGGACCCCCAAAATGCATAAATCACCATACAAAGCTAGATTCATAGCTGGTTCTAGAAGCTGCACCCCCAAGCTTCTTTCAAACCTGTTGACGAGGGCCCTTCAGGAGGTAAAAACATTTTGGGAAAGGTATTGCGCCACTATTTCTAAAAACTCTGGCGTTGAATGTATGTGGATATTGAAAAACTCAAAATGTCTTACGGAAGAACTTGATGCTAAAGGTCACATACCGTATAGACATGTATCCACATGGGATTTCTCGACTCTCTATACTACAATCCCTCATCAGGACCTTATTGGCCGTCTAAGTTCATTGATAGTATCTGTGTTCAAGAAAACTGATCGTAGATATATTAATGTCGGATGCCATAAAGCATTCTTTAGTTCTACTACATACAAGAGATATCATTCATGGGATGTTTCTTTGTTTATAGAGTTGCTTGAATTTCTCATTAATAATATCTATGTGAAATTTTGCAACACAATATATCAGCAGCGTATAGGTATTCCAATGGGTACTATATGTGCACCCCTGTTGGCTGACCTATATCTGTTCTCTTATGAATATGACTATATGCAGGCGTTTTCAAAAACCGATCCATTCAAAGCCCGTTCCTTCTCACTCACCACACGCTATATAGACGATCTTCTCGCTGTGGATAATCGCTATATAAATGACGCAGTGAAGGACATATATCCACCTTCACTGGATTTGAAGGAAACTACAGATAGCCCTACAGGCACATCATATTTAGACCTATATCTCTATAAAATGAAGCGGGCCTTCTCTCTCGTCGACTGTAAGACAAAAGAGATGATTACAATTTCGACATCGTTAACTATCCCTTTCTGGACTGTAATATTCCAGTGGGACCTGCATATGGCGTATACATATCACGCCTAGTAGCATTTGCTAGATCCTGTGTTAAATGTGACGATTTTAATCAACGTCACAAAACATTGTTGCAGAAACTTATAAAACGGGCTACACCACCAAGCGCCTCCACTCAAAGTTTCTCAAATTTGACGATACATATCGCATGCTGATAGCAAAATACGAGCGTAGCGTGCAAGATCTATGGCGTTACGTTTCGTAACTTGTGTCTAATTCCGCTTAACCCGGGGCTAGGGGCCGTATGAACCCATGTACTTCAAGATCCTCATGGTACTCATATAAACAGTCACAATAAAAGCGTGACTGAGATACATCATTTTTTAGATGACGACTTTACAACGAATTATGGATTAAGAATACTGATCAGCGACACGGATTTGATATTTTTGGAACATCATGATGTCTTGCCGGCATCATTGAAAACTGTTGACCGCTTTTCTCTTGCAGGAAACAAGCCTATGTTTATGTATACATGATGAATTTGAATTTGGTGCTAATACTGTTATATGGAATATGAAATAGGTCTTTGGATTATGGACGCGGATATTCTCTAATGGACGACGGTTGAATTATGAATGACGGACCAGATGCTTGTAACTGAAAATATGAGCGAGATATCGTCTGCCGAACAGAACGGATGGAAGAGCGCGCCATCCAATTGGCATCCAATTGAACTACCACATAGATGCTTGTTAAGGTAATCAACATACACGTTAAAAATCTTAGAGAACATAACAACAAGGGATCTAATACGATTATCCACTTGACTGAAACTGAACCTCCTCGGTAGGCGTTATACTGATGTATGCCATAGCAAATAAAAAAATACATGAAGATTTTGTTATACCTCTTCTCCCATTTTTCAGTGGGACCTGGTCTGTCAGAGGGAGTACCTAATCGCCTTATCTCAGATGATATTTACAGTTGGGCTGGCACTCGGAAACAATTTCCTGTTACCTCTAGCAGACAAATATGGCCGGAAGAGAACGCTTGTTATATGTCACTGGACTTGTCTTGTGGTTACTATGCTGATGGCATTAACGCCCAACATCTATGTATTTATTTTGGGACGTTTTCTGGTCGGTTTCATTTTCCCGGTACGTTAACTTATAATCTCGAATATTCTTATGTTCATATATACCGGTAGCAACTACTAATGACACCATTGTTGCGACAATTGTGTCATTAGCATTTGTCAGGTCGCCAGCTAATGTCATAATTGCGTCATTAGCAGGCGATTCTGCATGCATAGTCAACTGGTATTGTTACAATTGCGACATTAGCTGGCGACTCTGCATGCAGAGCCGACCACTAATGAAGCAATTTCGACGATTGTGTCATCAGAGGTTGCTATTGCAAGTATATCAAGGATTTAGTCATATTTCATGTATGATATATTTTTGCCTCAAATAATTACTGGTTTCCAGTGGTGACAAGAAGTGTCAACATTTTTTTTTGAGAGACATATTCTCATTTTCACGGTTCATCGCAAATCCACAAGCCATGCTACCACTTATTTTGGAGCTCATTTGAACGCTAAGATCTGTAGAACTAATCCTGGTCATAGCGATGACGACATTGTAGAAAGGATTTCAGAGACAATCATCTGATGTTCGTGTCGACAAGCGAAAGAGAATTTTCGTATAAAGTAAGCATCAAAATCTCATATAAATGAATACTGGTTTATTGTAAGAGAGAAGCTATAACAGGGTTAAATAGGGGCATGTTGATGACTACCGACGTCGTCGTGGGAGGGGAAAGGGAGGTGTCCATATTTTCATAAAAAATCCATAAAATTATTTCTGTGCCGAGAATAGACTACTATAATGTTACAATTTCAACATTGTTAGCTATCCATTTTTGGATAGTGTTATACCAGAAGGTGATGGATATGATACATTCACATCTCGCTGTGAAGCGTTTACCAGATGCTTGTGCCTGTAAAAATGGCGATTTCAATCAACGTTTTTTCAATTATTAACTGAGGTACCGCTAATCTAACAAACGCGTTCACACGAAGTTTCTTAAGCTTGGCGATGAATACCACACACTGATGGTACCACACGAACAAAATCTAGGGCGCTATTCTTTGTGTGTACTTCCGATGTTTCCGAGCATAGGGACAGTATAACGATATATTGAATGACTGAGATCACACGATATGGAAAACCCTGGAAAACTACCGGGCAATTTATTTGGAAACAAGAATGCTAATCAGCGATTCAGATTGCAAGCTACGAACATGATGTCTCGCAGGCATCAGTGAAAATCTTGACCTACTTTGAGTTTATATAAATATTTATTGGTGATAATATATCAGAGTAAAAAAATAATTTTCTTGCAAATTTCTTGAAATTTCTTAGATTTTCTTGAATTTCTTAAATAGGAAAAATACATTATTCCCTCTGTGTTACAATGTTTAGAAAGTTCCGAACAATAATTATTATGACGTTTTGGGGTCTAGTTTCTGGCAGTTATTGGGCATTTCCAAAGTTTATAAATCTATTTCAATTTTTGTCTTGTCAGTAAGATATGATTTTATTCTCAAACAAGAAAAAATAGGAAAAACGTTCTAATTTCTTAAAATGGGAGACTGACAAGAATTATTTTCTTACAATTTCTTAAAACTCTGAGAAAATTCAAGATAATAATTCTTGTCAGTCTCCCATTTTAAGAAATTTGAAGATTTTTCTTATTTTTTCTTGTTTGAGAATAAAATTATATCTTACACAATGCTATTCTATGGATAACAACTTCTTTATTGCTGTGGAGCTGACGTTTCGTTGGAGATACTTCCAACTTTTCCATAATTTGTATAATCCTCACACATATAAGTATTCAATATTTTTGTCACTTTAACCATGAGGCCACTTTGAAGTTAATCTGCAATCACCCATTGTCTTTACCCGCCTAGATGATTAGCTGATTACAATAGTTATATTCACTGTTTGATTATCTTTATTTTCCTGACATGACTAACTCATGAAGCCTATTGTGCTATGATTATTTTGTGACCTTGTTTGCTTGTTATCACTTGTATAAATACCCTCAACTGTACTATGTAGATCAAATGAAAACGATGAAGGTCCTCATCAAACAGACAACAAACAGAACACTGACGACGACAAAAATTATTAAACAGCACCTCACGACACACCGAAGTCCAAAGACGTGCTGGACAAGACTAAAAACAGAAGACGGATGACGATCACAAGAATACCAACATCGCAACACAACAAGAAACCTCCGGAACCAGAACATCACATCCTAAACCACACCGACACGCTACCCCATAGATGACACCGAACTGACGTCTTAACACAGAATATGATCCTTTGACTTTCACGCAATATAGGACGTAGACCTGCCGTCCTGTGCCCCAATACACACTCCAAGCAATTGTTACAGGCACAGATTTCTGGAAGAACCCACCCTGTTCCCAAGGGCGTCGTTAGTGAAGTCGATCCGAAAAATCCTGAAAACGCCCATGGTTCTCCCAGTTTTTTCTGGACGGCTTTGTGCGTACAAAGGGGTACCAAGACAAAGGAATCATACACGCGATTACAGTGAACTCATATTTACCAGTATAACTTAACCAAAAACCAAAAAGAGACTTACGAACATGTACATATAGTGATTCTTATTTACTTCTATTTATATCTCCTACTAATCTCTCATTGTTATTTATTATTTATTTATTTATTTATTTATTTATTTAGCGCTGGAAAAGAAATTCAAGAAACAAAGTAATTTATCGCGAAATTCAAATAAAACATTGAGTTGATGGGCCGCGAAATCCGAATGGGAAGCGGCCCTTAAACTACAATTTCAATCAATCAATGTAGATCATTAGCTTTGAAAAAGTTGGAAGTGTCTCCAACGAAACGTCAGCTCCACAGCAATAAAGAAGTTGTTATCCATAGAATAGCATTGTGTTATATACGCCAACTTCTAAATGCCTATCAAAGAAATTATATCTTACTGACATGACAAAAATTGAAACAGATTTATCAACTTTGGAAATGCCGAATAACTGCCAAAAACTATCCCCCAAAACATCAAAATAATCATTGTTCGGAACTTTCTAAACATTGTATCACAGAGGGAATAGTGTATTTTTCCTATTTAAGAAATTCAAGAAAATCTAAGAAATTTCAAGAAATTTGCAAGAAAATTATATTCAAAGATATTTTGATTATGGACGGGATAGGTCTTCATGAGCGACCACTCCCTACTGAATGTCGGATCTTTCTCGAGTATTTTTCTTGACAGGACTGATGAACCGTTTTCGGTCATTTTACTCTTATAATGAATGCGTTGTTTTGTTCATTTACAGGGTATATACAGCATTGTCTGTTTATCTGTCTTCGAACTCTTTCCCAAGAACCAGATAGCAACAGTGACAATGTTCTCGAAGAATATTTGGGCCTTCGGTATAATGCTTATGTGTCCGATTGCTTACCTGTTGCGTGACGTCAGTTGGCGATTTCTGCAGTTGACACTATCCATGGCTTCACTGGCGGTGGTGGTCCAAACATTGTAGGTAGCATATTCGCAATACTTAAAAAGGTGAATGTAACACGATGAGTCACGATGATAAAGGTCACTATTCATCCAAACAACCAACGTACATTATAAAGCTGTTAACTGTAAATTATATCTTGTTGGATGGCTCTGAATGTTGAAGACCTTCTTGGTTCTGATTCCTTATGTAGAATAAATTTCTGGTGATTTTTGATGAAAATCACTGGTGATTCTGACAGTGCTCATCTTAATAAAGGCAGGATTTAAACTGGGGGTGGGGATTTTCAAGAGTTCAGTTCGCGTCGGATTCCTAATGCCTTCCCTACTTCGTAGGTCCTGTGACGTTATAGTCACACTGCTCATAAATACGAATTGTAATGTATGAATATTTATACCTTCATTGTACTTACAGCTATATGGACGAGTCAATCCGTTGGCTTTTCGCCGTGAACAGAAAGAAGGATGCGATTGCACTAATTAGAAAAGCTGCGAAAATAAATAACGTGAATTTTGAGGAAACGATACAGCATGTCATAGAGAAAATAGACTTTCGTAGTTATGAGATTGAAGTAGACAGTTCGAATGGGGGAGTGAAGCATCCAAGCGAAAACTTCTATGACAAAACGTTACATCAGAATGGGCAAAAAACATCCGAACATAAGAAAGATTTCACGACAGAAACAACAGCCATAGTGGGTATAGAGCAGACTTATATCGTGCCACCAAATATATATAAAGATCGTGACGATAGGCTTCCAAGAATAACAACCAATTCCGGTAATTCAGCTGATTGTCTGACCGGGTCGTCTTGCAAAGAGGATGATTCATTGTATACGGGTTCCTCGAGAACTGCTCACAACCGATCATTGAATGACCGAGATGATTGTGTCGAGAATTCTGTCGAAGACATCCAAGTATGTGTTAAAGGAAATGATCATGGGTCTCAAGACAATGACACACAGATGGCTAAACATGGAATCGATGACATATTTATCAACAGAGATGAAACTGAGACGAACGCTGAACCAGATACTTTGCTTCAGAAGACCACTAGAAAGGACGATCTTGATGAAGGAAGCAGTTTCTTGACTTTGTTCAGACACAAACGACTGAGGAAGCTGACCATATCAATCACGTACATCATGTGAGTGAACTACTCGGAATTTATCACATAATATGACACAATGCACAAATTACGTGATGCCTCGTGAGAGGAAAAGCAGTTCTACACGAATTGTCCAATTCATGGTTAGAATTGATATTAGTCCACACATAAAAATACTGCATGCCATATTTTGGTGTAGCTTCTATCCTAGAGATAGGAAAATTGTCTGTGAAACGCCATAACTATCGGATTGGGTAGATAAAATACAATCTCAAAGATGAACTGTCCCATTTCTCACTGTGTTCATCACAATGACGTAGGCTACTCCGGATGTGCCTAAAAACCATCAATACTAATAATAATGTACCTATTTCTTTCACACAGCTCCGTCGACAGTTTTGTATACTTCGGCCTTCTACTCCTGTCGCCAGCTTTAGCAGGGAACCATTTCCTTAACGTCTTTTTCAATGGCGCTATCGAAATTCCAGGATACCTCTTAGCGCTGTACGCTCTAAGGAAGTAAGTCCTTGTAAAGTCATTATATGTTCAACTGCTTTTCTTAGGGTCGTCCTTCTTTTCACCATACGAAGAACAATAGTCTGTCCAGATATAGAGCCTCTCTGTAGAAAAAATTCTGAACAATGGTCTATTACACGAAGGAATGACCATTTTCGTGATCTTGTTCACGATGTAAAATATGTAGCCTTGAAACGAATTGTTACACACATTGAGCAAACGGTAACGCAACAATGACACGTGTGTCGACTGACTGATATTACTTAGATATAAGATCGGTCATCATGTTGTCTTGCCGGCATCATCGAAAACTGTTGGCCGCTTCTCGCTTGCAGGAAACTAGCCTATGTTTATGTATACTATGATTGTCTTTTTGAATTTGGTGCTAATACTGTTATATGGAATATGGAATAGGTCTTTGGATTATGGACGCGGATATTCTTTAATGGAAGACGGCTGAATTATAAATGACGGACCAAACGCTTGTAATATCAAAAGCAATCTCATAGCATTAGATTTTATACCTCTTACTGTAATATTCTGACACGGGAGAATGATAAAGTTCATCATACATCATTCGGCAAGGAAAATATATTAGTTTTATAGAAACTTAAGGATCTCTTGCAGTTTGTAAAAATAGCTGGTATTCTTGATGACTTCTGACGAGAACTGGAAGAACATTCGACCACGCAGAGTGTATATAAGTGTCAAAAACCATCAATTCCGGAAGTACGGTCATGCTGTCTTTTTCTGTTACCAGGGTTAACCGGAAGACGTGCCTCTTCTGGTTCCACGCCTTTACAGGGGGGATGTTAGCATCAGCCACAATTGTCAGCTTAAGCAAAGGTAAACACTATTATGTCTTTCATAGCATTGTTTGTGCACTCACTCATACACCCTGGTAATTATAAACGTTCCAGATATCGCATGCCTCTCATGGGTGTTAGATTAAAAAAATATTGGATATAAGGTGATAACATGGGTAAACTGACTCATATAGTTGACACAAAATTACTCCAAGAAACTCGGTATCACCCTTGATGAACAGGTGTGTATCCGTACATATAAATAAGGTTGCCTACATCTACAAAGAGAAACCTACCTGAATATATGTATCCAAGTTTGACGTGCAGCATATTGCATATGTACAAATATGGATACCCTTCTGTAGAGAATGACGGACTTATTAGCGTAAATTCCCGTAAATTAGCGTTTGAACAATATCCTCTGAACTATGCCTCACATTCCATCCTGGGCATTTTTTCGGCACCACTGGCTCTTGTATATCATTTTTAAACAGAGAAGGCTTCCCGTTCTTGCGATGCTAGATGGACTGACTTATGTGTAATTTCAGAGGTGCCATCTACCGAGCGGTATGGTTTTCATTACAACACCCCTGCGCAAAATGAGAGAATGACCGACATTTCCGCGTCACTCCGTTTATTGAACGCGATATGATGCAGTTCGACCTAGTTTCGAATAATTTCTCTGAATTAATCTCAGTCGACGCTTCTCGGTGCATATATTTAAGAATATGTCAGTTTCGTTTCCTGGACAACATTTCTGCTGATATATTGTCAGGTTTTCTTCGAACGATTGTGTTTTGTCCGTAAACTGGTCAATATGGTGTGATGGAAAAAATGTCTAGATGATTAGTATTCCTTTTTATATCCTTTTCTCTTGCAACCAAGGACGGACGCTTGTCCCCAAGGTGGAGAAAAATGTCCTTGCTGTGTTAGAAGATAGGAGGCGGACACTCATATCCACTGGGCATTCTTACTACTACTACTATTTTAATTTGAATGGCGCTTTCAATTTAATAAAATTATGCGCGCCAGGTCGTTGCATTGAGTTTGATGTACAACATATATATTGATTTAAAATATCCAACTATACGGATTTGTAATGGATTAAAAAATATGTAGAAAAATCAAACTCCAAATGCGTTATTTAATGTCATGGTGAGGTTAGAGACATAAAAGGAAGGGAGCATGTATGGACCAACACAATTAATTTAATAATAATAAAATCCTAACGACCCTTTCTAAAAAATAAATATAAAACTGAACTAAAAAGGCTAATATAGCACATGCATATTTTGTTTAAACAAAAATTAAACTCATCATATAGATTTAGATTTGACAATGTGAGAAAAATCGAGATTAGATGTAATATCTATACTCATCCTGATGAAGACAGTGAATGATGACCTCGTGGTATCATCAGACACCAATGTCCAACCAGAACAAGCAAGACATTATTTAAAATAAAACTGTTTACCCCAACCCCCTCCCTTAAGCAAATGTAAGAAAATGTATATTAAACAGAGTGGTGAATAAAAACGAGATTTGATGTAATATCTATGCCTGTCCCGATGAACACCGTGAGTGATGACCTCATGGTATCATCAGACACAAATGTCCAATCAGAAAAAGCAAGGATACCATTTAAAACAAAACTCTTTCTCAGAGTATAAATATTGGTATAATTTCTTAACCACAGGTATATATTAAACTATTCTAGAATTTTATTATTCATCAACTTGTAATATGCATGTACTATTAATTAACCAATAAAACTATTATAATTTATTCCACAGGATGGAAGGGGAGGTAACAGTTGTACCCTCCCCTAGACTAGATGGGATTCTTACCCTCCACAATGGCACAATTAAGTCGTAGTCACGGAAAATGCCGATTTTATTTTGCGGACGCACACTGCCAAAATTATAATGCAGTCCGGGAGAGAAACGTTTAAGAGAGGATCGAGGCGAGGAGGCTGTAGTGAGTTTTTGCGAGCGTGGCATTCTGACAGCTCGAATTATTTACAACTATGAGCCCAACTTTTAGTCTGTTTAGGAAAGTGTAATCCTTCAAATCATACTGCAGTTTCAGATTTTTTTGCCAACTTGGTTTTTGAGAAAAAGATGAAAAAAAACCTCTTGTTGTTTTTGCAACTCCGTGAAGAAGGTTTAAAGGCTACGTATACTATTTTCTGGATGTCAATTACCACACATGGCAGTGTAACCTCACAGGACCTACGGAGTAGGGTTTGATATGATCTAAGTGTGTACTCGAGAGATGACTTGAGGGCCCTATGTGCTACCGTGAGAGAATTTATATAACAGTGGGTACTATTAACTTTCTCAGATATCACCGCTGGTGAGTCATTAGCGTAGCAACTAGCTATTATCGCCCTCCGTTTCTATTACCATGGACACTTATCAGCCCAGCAGTACAGCACGATGTCACCCATCCAAGTCTTGACCGGGCTCAAAGTCGCTTAACTTCGGTGATTTTACGAGAACCGGTGTGTCCAACGTGATATGCCGTATCAGGGAACCTTCAGAAGTCACAGTGAAACATACAGCCAAGGATTCCCGATGGGCATGAGAGTGCACTCGCTGAGCCATCAATAAATAATAAAAAATAATTATAAATCAAATTTTCATCAGAATACGGTCAGCTCAGAACTAGCTGATAACAATGCCCTAATGCACGTTCATGCCAAAAATCAATGTTCTAATGTCAACGGTTCTCCATATTTTGCCGACGAAAGGTTTCGGATGGACTCACTCACTGACTGACTACCGGACAATTTGCAGATGGTAGCCTACTTGGTAGGAACAAATAATTGAATCTGAATCGGATTCAGTGACTTATTCTTGTACACGTATTCTTTATAGAATAACAATATCATTGAACTTTGACTGCAGCTTGCAGTGCGGATGAATACATATAACATGAATGAATGCCGCTATACATTCTTGACTACTAACGTTTACTACGATTCGGAAACCTCGGCAATATTGTACGTTTAGTGCCAAAATGTTACCTTCTCTAGTTCAGATAACATGCAATTTTTAATATTAGATGCTTTGTTCTTTATCAGAGAAAGGTAAATTCATTGGATCGTCAAACAATTGCAATAGCAGTGCCGGATTCAAATATACATCTCTGGGTATGCCATTGTATGCAATGGCAAAAAAGACTTCCTGGCTGTGCAGACGACACCGTAGAACGTTGTCGGGCAATCATCGACTTCATATATTGTCTTAGATTCAACGGTAGTGAGATTGATCAGCTTGAAAGAAAAGATCGGCTGTTCTCTCCCATCTGTGCTCCCATTTTATTACTATCTTAACCTCATTTCGATGACGACAGAGCGGCTCACACATTTCGCAGTATTTTCTTGTACAGTTTATGTTCCCGGACCCTTTGGGTGTTCAGTAACCGTTTTTCATCTGTCTGTTTCAAGACATTTTCCCCAACGACATAGTTATCCTGACAAAGTTGCACACCCAATTGAAAAAAAAGAATGGGCGTCAGATGCCCTTTTGAAGTTTTCATTCAGGTTACCGACATTGACCTGACGAAGAATCATAATATTGTGATCAAATCTGTGACTGTATGGTCCGGACAAACAAACAATCAAACAAACAGACATAGTTACAAAGAATATAGTTAGATACGACCTGTAGCCCAGCGGTTTGCTAGAGCCAGTGAGAAGAAATTCATGTATGCAAGCGCTGTCACTCGGTCAACTAATAATGAACTGTCACTGATGTCTTGCTGATTAAGTATGAATACTGAACTCCGTCGAACACATATGGTATTGACAGTCGAACGCAAAGTGTGGCATACAGCGCTTGAATTTTCGCAACCTTAAATATTCATGATTGTACGTTTGGTTACTTTAACAAGGATATGCACTAAATAATTTTTACATAAAATCTCTCGAAGTTTCATGAATTTTCATCTAAATATGTTTCGTTTCCCCAATGTTTGAATTTATTTTTTAAGTCGGTTTTAAGTCACTCTTGCAGACTCAGATCAATCCTGAACGACTTTTCGAGCGAAAAACGCTTCTGGCTCACAAAGAACCATTTGTATGTCTCTCCCAACCATCCAGTGTTTGTGCCGTCTGTCTGTCTGTCCGTCACTGTTTCTTGTCTGCATGATATTTAGAGAATTCCTGTATGGAATTTCATGAATATATCCAAACTGGATAGAAGCTTCAATGGGATGGCCTCCGCATCTGATTAGGTTTTTGTGAGTGTGCGTTCGTCGGTCCGTCTACTGGTACATGTATATACAGGCCTCGTCCACAAGATATCTGGAGATCTACTAGACAGAATTTGGATGAAACCCTCATGCGAATGGCCTTCTCATCAGATTAGCTTTTGTTCCGGTCCGTGGGAACGTCCTCGTCAGGTGACCGTCCGTATATAATACCTTGTCTGAAAGATATCTGGAGAAGCACTGGACAGAATTTCACCAAACTTGGATGAAACCTTCATTCAAATGGCCTGCTGTAGTCTGATTGTCTTTTGGTGTGTGTCCGTGCGAGCATCCTTGTTCAGTGTCCGTCCTTCTACATGGACATGTATATTTAGGCCTTGCCTGCAAGATATCAGGAGAACTACTGGAGAATGACGGGAAGAAGCACGCATGTGCATTCTATTGGGCTTCTCCAGCTACAAAAAATGACATGCGTCCCTCGGGGCTTAACCTGTTACTCACCAAACCAAAGTTTAGATCCCAGTGAAAGGGAGAGACTCGCGATTATACCATTTTATAAATACAGCGAATGTCTTGCAATTCTAGGTTCAGAGATTGTCATTTTGGTATATCAGTTCGGAATTTATGCTGTAGTTTTAAGCAGCTACCGTATAGTTTTTTTCGATTGTGTATTCGTGCTATTCATACTTGATTCAAATAAGGAGTTATCCACTGGATTTATGTGGGAGATTAATCCATTCTGGCTTATTTCAATTCCCTTTCCATTATACGTGGTTTCTTCTCTATACCAAGGTTCTGGAATTTTGGTAACTGTCCTAACGACATTTGGGAAGATGGGCGGGACTGGTATAGCATCTTTAGGCCTCTTTTATGGTTCTGAAGTGTTCCCTACCAGCATACGGTATGTATACTGTATGGGACAAGACGATTCTGAAGTCTGACCTAAAACATAAATAGTATATCACAGTCTAAAGAGAAATATGAGATCGAGTTATCGGATTCCGTTCTAGACACCAATGTCGACAAGTTGGGATTTACTTATCTTTCCATCCAACAAGCCTTTAGTGTTAAAGACGAATAGTATTCAACTACCATGACGATTAGAATGCTATGAAAGAATATATACTATATTGTACTCGTCCACATTGTGATGAAAATCTGTATTGGCCTCGATGCCTGGGGAGTCTCGTCCAATACGGATTTTCAATGTGTTGTAGGCCTTCGTACAATGAAAAAAATATTGGGCTCAACATTGTATAATCACCTCATAACGCTATACCATAGTATTATATTCCATGGTCTTGATATACATGTTCTTCGAACATATTAAAATCGAATAATATGGATTCAAATATTTACGTTGAAGTATCAATAAGTTATAAAGAAACCACCTGAATTTGAACTATACTCAGATTAAATAACTAAAGATACATGTAGATGGGGCTTTTGTCTGCGTTTTCTGTTGAACTGTTGAAATTTGTTTCAGTGGTAGAGCTATTGGGTTCTGCTTTGGGACCTCCTTTGTTGGAACCGCTCTATCACCGATGGCGAGCTATTTGGTGAGTTTATTGATTGACTGGCTTATCGCTTGATAGCGATTTGTTTTTTTCAAGCAAAGTTAGATGTCCTTCTTGTGACGTCCGCAGCGGAGCCTTCTAGGTTGTTCGCTGTTCGGTACCATAGCTAGAAAATTAGTCGCATACCGTTTCAATCTCAGTAAACTCAGATATAATATTACGGAATATTATATCTGAATTCAGCCCTATATAAATCCCATGCGAATCTGAAACTAAATTTGTTAGCCAATCAGGTGGCTAGCTTATTGAAATCATGCCCACAGTAATTACACACGGTAGCA
Source organism: Hanleya hanleyi (assembly GCA_036873755.1). Classification (NCBI taxonomy): domain Eukaryota; kingdom Metazoa; phylum Mollusca; class Polyplacophora; order Lepidopleurida; family Hanleyidae; genus Hanleya; species Hanleya hanleyi. The sequence continues at coordinate 23,139 of JAVTVY010048786.1, forward strand.
CGTGGACTAATATATAAACATTATTGAGAAACAGTATCCAAATATGGCATCATTTCCAGACAGTGTGCGTGAAGATCAAAGAGTTTACTCCCGCCGAAGTTAGGGGGTAGAAAATATCAAAAGATTGTGCTGCGCGAAGATGTTAATCTCCGTGAAGTAAACGTCAATCATTGTCAGAGAGAAAAGTCAGAAATGGTCGTGATTGGCTTAATATGGGGTCTCGCAGAATATCGGTGAACATTTCGCACGAAGTTTCCATAGAGTTACGTCTAGATGGTATTCCACTGATTTAACATCTTGGTTTACCTAGATTGATACCGTTTTGGCATTTAATCAAGTAGCTATGGAGTGGTTGGAAAATGACAGTTGAGATAGATACTATCAACTCCAATATATCGAATATGGCTGAATTGGACCTAACTTTTATCACATGAAAATCGAAGCGTGAGCGTCTGGGCTATACTCGTGTATAATAAATAGGCTATATATTACTCAAGTAACCAATTTACAGACACAGGGGTTAAAATCTCAATGTCATATTTTCTTCTAAAAATCTCGCTTTTACCCCAAAACCAGTTTCTAACACTCCATCAGAAGTTTGTAGTGGATATTACATGGAAAAATGTTGCATATGGAAACGCGGGGTTCGACCGGGGTTGTAGTTGAAAGAGGCGAGGAATATTTCAATACTCTAACCGAGTTATGGTACTTTTATAAGCCCGACTATCAGTCTATCGTATCGTGTTCTCACTAGAAAAGTTGTAGGATTTGATACTTAAACTTTTGCCAAAACATTTCATCTTCAGCCGTCATCTGTTGTCGTAAGCTTCATAGGAATTCGTAATACCCGTGTGTCTGAGACTGTGTTGTAGGCCTTCATGCGGTCAATGGCGGTCATAATTAATAGACTGCATGTTAGCAACAAGTGCAATGTTACACTGAACACTAACCCCGCTAAAGTTTAGAACTGCGTGGTGTACAGTATGGTTCATAAACTGGATATTTCTTCATGTTTAGCACTGTATATTACACCGGCTGTCATAGAATCTTCCCTATGTCACGTCGCGATTCAAAGGTCATGCGTTTGTTTAGCAAACACAGAGCACACTAGTTCCGGTCATAAAATACTGCATTTAGAAATTTGAAATGGTGGCAATACCTGGTACAGCCATTGTCTATGGTATAAAGAAACATTTTGACGCACAGTTGCTTGGCTTGGGGGATATTGGATGGTAGATGTACATGTATATAGTATTTCCAATAAATTTTGAAAATTATTTATTTATTTTTTTAAATAGATTTTTTATTATGTTTCGTTGAATAGTTTCCTCTTGACACAACTAAAGTCATTCCTTTAGATGTCCCTTGTGGAAAGTAATTCATTCTTCGAGCCAAAAAAACAGCTTTTTCAAGTTTTAGCCACGTTTTCGAGGCAACGTTTGTTCTGCCAACACTGTATGTGCCGGGTTATACAATATGATTCGCGACGATTGGTCGAAATTATCCCCATTAGTTTGCTCACTATTTGTAGCCGAATGACCAATCTGGAATTTCATCGGTCGGCTCTCCCGTCCTGAGTGACAGGAGTTGTAAATCGACCGAGTCACGAAGAATGCCCGTAGTATTCAAGGGCAGATAGTATGTCAGGGGCAGATAATCCAGTGGGCCGGAGGCGACTTTGGGGAATAATTTCAACCAATCGTCGCGGATCATATTGTATAGCCCAGCCGCACAGTGTTGGCGGAGCACAAACATTGCCGAGCGATGTGGCAGAAGTTGGAAAAGCCGTTTTTGGGTGCGAAGGATGAATTTCTTTCCTTAAGGGAAGATTTAGATATTCAGGGCGTATATATACACTTGTGAAGTAATGAACGGATGGTGGAAAGGTAGGTTTTGGTTCGTTTATTTGAGAACCTTTTCAAACAACCTTGTTGAGCGGTTCTATTCTGAACTACTCTTTTTTTCTATGTCAGAGTATGACAGAAAATTAAAACTGTAGTAACTCGGCTTGACATCAAAGTGAATGACTTTATTTGAGTCTAAATGAAAGAGAAAATCATCATATAAAAACTATTTGAATTACTTTTATTAATTTTCATAATTTATTGAAAATATAAGAAGATATCTACCATCCAATATCCCCCAGGCCAGGCAGGCAACTCTGTTTTGAAGCTGGGCGCGGTATGTCCCACATAAAAAATCTTGCGACCAACGATTGCATAAATAATGTGGAAACGAACGACTATTTTCAGGGATTGAAAATATAACAAAATTATATGCCAGTGAAATATCAGCGTTCCAATGCAATCTTGTCTACCGAAAATAGGGTATATTGCATGATTACACATGAATACATGTATAACAAATATGTTTTGAGTGAAAAATAACTCACGCGTCTTCCAGGGAATGTACTTCTAATATTCAAGCCGTCTTTCGACCAAGATATAGAAACAAAAGGTGCATGATTATATATATGATATTTTACTGGGAATATCTGATGTTTTGCGAAAATTGGGAATTTTTGTTTCCTCCATGCCTTTATGCTACCTATTTACTTGAACTATATATATGTATATACGTTTCATATTCTAGATGCAGTTTGGTGTCTGGATACCCACGAGTGTCTGCGTAGTGTTGTGTGTCTCTGTTTGTATTTTGTTGATATTTCTTCCTGAAACTCGAGGTAAACCACTTCCTCAAACAATTGCTGATCTTTGATAGCCGGAAGGACACTAACAGTTATATGTTGGTGGTAATAGTGCCTTATGAATGAAGTACCAGGGGTATTGGAATATGGGCGGGGAAATTCTTTATGGATTACGGCTAGCTACTAACGGTCAGATCTGCCATTTATGTCTGGACACTTTTGGAGTACATTTGAGTAGAATGTTCTAGAGCCATTCTGTATAATAGATGTTTAGATAAACAGATTGGTAAGTTTTTCCATTATATCGATTTACGCAATATATTTTCCCCATTTGATCAGTGCCAAATTTACTGTATCTCGCCTCATGCCATGATGCTGACCAAACATACCTGGCGTTCCTTGACTTGTGTTCGGTATCAGAAAGAGAGCTATTCCTCCCTGAGTCTGTGAAATGTCGTTGATGGATAAAACAAGCGCTGGATGAGCGCAAAGACCACCGTCGAGGCAACAGGGTCCGTAGGAGAATACATCACTGAATAACATAGGGATGGATGCCAAGCTCAGTTTTGCATTTGTTGGACGTTAACTTCACCAATGGTAATTAACCTTGGGTTGAGGGTTCCCCACTAGCATGTTCAGCTACATGTGTAGGGATGTGGAAGTCACATTCCCCGCAAATAATTTTTGTCTGATTTCACGTGCTTGAAATATAGAGTATATTGATGGAAAACCTGGAATTGCTTCAGACATTAGGCTCCTTCTCACCCCCACCTCCCCCTGAGAGGACGCCCCCACCCAAATCAACACGTTAGCGGCAGAAAAGAGACCCTGTGTGCCTAGTTTTACCAACTTGCTTGTGATTTTGTGCTATAGGCCCTAAACATCAACACTTCATATTTTGCATGTGTACAGTATAGCATCCTCATTGACAGAATCCTCTACAAAACACACCTGATTTTACCGACACTCCGTTCTGATCTGTCTCAGCATCATGTGATGATTCAATGCGCTCGGAATAATTTTGTACACTGGTGTTACAGGTCACCTTCACCATAATGTATCAATTACCATGAACTTGTATCACATTCATATTGAATGGCGATGAGAATATTGCCCATATGGAACAAATGGCTGGATTCCAGCGAATAAAAAGTTAATGTTAATCATAAACAACATACAATTAATAATACTATCAAATAATTATGTTTATTCCTTGTCGACATCAATATAATACAGACAATATTATGACTGAATCATGGTAACAGATATTCAAGGATATATATGTCTACACTAAACTGAAGGAGACCCATGATGCATATTATATTATGTTGTAAAACTTCACTCGCTAATCTCGATTATGTTGCTTATTGTGAAAATAAATGAAGTTATGAAAATAAATGTAGTATGATTGCCCATTGCCCTCAAATTAGAAATATTTTCAGCAGCTAAAGTTAAGCCAATCATAACAATATATAACACCATGGTATCGTTGTAATATCACCCAGGTATTGATCTTTGGTTAAGAATGTAATGAGATACATATATACCTGTTCTTTGTGTTATTTTGTATGCAGTTCATTCTGTATGTATTGTATACATGTACTACATATACCAGAAGTGGAATTGAAATTTGAATAAAATAATCAAAATATGTTCGGTTTTTACCTCTACTCAGGAAATGAAGTCTTTGTTTCTAGAAGCTAAATCAATTTAGACACTCAAGTCATTACCTGGTCAAGGGAGAAAATTTTGTAAAACCCCCCCCCAAAAAACAAGTATAGATCCACACTGGTGCAGAGCAGAAAGTTTTATGACCTTTGATGATATTTGTGGAGCATGCTGCAGGACTTCAACTTCCATGAATCTAATATTATCCACACAATCCCATTCTACATGATATTTTTGCCATAGCACAGATTAAATAGGCCCCTTTATATATCTGTTGTAGATCCAGGAGCTATTGTGAACTGCAGGTTTTGTAAAAGTTAGATCCAATTATTCTGAGTGAAGGAATGAAGTCTGACATGGCTGTTTTAAGTTAGAACTTGGCATCCTTGGAAATGTCTGACCGATTGACACATGTATCACCCTGCATGTGGTCATTACATGCGTAATGTTTATTTCGTGAGGAATCAGCTGATATCCAATGGGGGAGGGGGAGGGTGTGGTTTGCACAATACTATGCGGCCAATCACTGGCTTTGATTTTCACCACCTCTGTCATACCACACCTTTCTGACACAGCTAAACCAATCGATAGTCTGTATTGGTACTTCCAAGTTCATTCAGTACATCCGTTGTGTAACAGTCCTGTTGCGTCTTATATCAGAAGAGCTGAATCCATGACCTGCATGGTGGAATCAATTGTATACATTTAATATGAAAACTCAGTTTACTGAAAATGTTGATGGCCTTCATTATATTTCATTCTTTCATCATACACAACAAGGTGTAATCCATTATACCAGTTCTCACAGCATATGTGTACTCAATAATATTGGGACCTGAATGGTATCCTTACTCAAGGTAATTTGAGAATAGATCCAAGAATAATTTTTAATTCAGTGTAGTGAAATGCTAATTGACATGTATGCTGCTGGGAGATGGACCTTTGAAATGGGAATTGCAGACCTGCAAGTGGCTCACAGTGAAAATATAGGATAAAATATAGGAGGAAATTTGCAAAAATATAGGAGAAATTTCAAATATAGGAATTTTCAGAATAAAATATAGGAAAATACAGGAAATAATTGAGTGTAAGACAGGTCTGTACTACATTGTGTGTTAAAAACTTGGTAGTTTTCTGGTGTTTAATCAAATAACTTTCACGTCCTAGTGGTGGTCCTTCAGGCGACCTGCTCTCTTGTTTGATTCAGCATAGAGAGATTGAAATGTTTTGATATTTGCCGAGCGAAGCGAGACGGAAAAAAAAATTCTGAAATTTTTTTTCTGAAAGGTTTTTCCTCATGACAGAGCATTGATGAAAGTTTTCATGAGAAAAAGTCACAATATAGGATATATAGGAGAAGGTTTTGAGTCAAATATAGGAAAATATAGGAATGACTGGAAAATATAGGAAATATAGGAGGCACTTGAAGGCCTGGAATTGGGACAGAGACACATGTGGTTTGACAAACATTAAACTATGATTTGATCCTTCATTACAATATGCTGGTAAATATTTTATAAATGCACAAGAAATTCATGCCAAAAAGCAAAATAAATACCCCCCCCCCTCCAAAGGAAATAGAACAACCAGGGCAACGATTTGGATATTACCTTTTCAGTTACAGCCTTGCCGATATCAGTGGCGTGCATAACCAAACCTCCCGTGCATTTGATATGCAACAACAACAACAACTTGAACTATTTGGTTGGCTTCGGCCATCAGCCAACAAATACTTTCCGATATATAGAAATGACGGGTGGTATACTAGGAATCATTGTGTTGTAATGACATAAAATAGCGACAAAAAACTTACCAGAAAAACGGTAAAAAATCGCATCGTCCATCTGTATAAGCTGGGGAGCCGCCATGTTCAATCTTCTGCTAATAGCCTGACTTCCGTAACTCGTGAAGCATGATGGGAAGTGGAACCCGACTACAGAAGCAAGGCCCATTAAAATGCATTGCAATGAGGGTTCCCCATTATTTCGTTTTTGTCCAAACAGGATGCGTCAAATTTCGTCGGGAACCACAGTAAACCCTATTGGAAATCACATGAATCGTGGGTTCCCCATATGCCAATTATTTGGCGAGAGATTTCACGTTGCATTCCTAGACCTCCGTCTGATCGACGGAGGTAAAAACGACCCATTGGAAAAAGCACGTCATGCGACAATTCTCGATTCACCGGACAATTTATCCAGCAAATTGAGCATTTTTACGATAAGGTAGATACAAAATGAAGAGATGGATATAAACATGTCTCTCTTGGGCATAGCATGGAGTTTAGTTCATGCATGAATGCGACTCAGCTACTCTGGTATGACCATAATCAGAGTAGCACAGTACAGGTTGACTCTTCATACTTTAACCTAAGATGCAAATGTATCGTGAAAAATAAATATGCATTTTATACGATCACTATTGTCGACTTCACTGTCAAAATCTGGGTATAGACGCAACGTACCCAAAATACTTGGATCAAAAGGACCCAAAGAAATTGGGTCAAATTCCATTTTGAATCAAACATTTGGGTTGTCTGTCACGTCTATTCCCAACAAGTGAGAAATGACTACATTGTAGTCAAAACCTGCGGCAGTGGCAATAATACGGTGAAAGACATATCAGCGGAGGTAGTGGTAATTGTAGAAAAAAGCGCCAAAAGCGAAAATCTACGCTCTTCAGTCTCCCTTCTCGCTTACTTTGCCGAGCAAAATGGAAAATTTATATTTCCTTCAAAGTTAATTTCAATCTGATCAAACCTCAGACTTGATAACCGCTCCTCTATCCAGGTTAGGGCGATCCCGCTCTCTAAATTGGAGGTAAATAATGTCGTTTTTGCACAATAATTTTTGATTCCTTCTTAACCAATGCACCAAAATTTCAGGCGCATTGATTTATCTATTGTTCCATTTCATAAAATTAATTTGCCATGTGAAGAACCAGGCAATGTTTTTTAAACAGCGCGAAGGATGTTTGGCCTATTATTATGCAAATTAGACAGATGACAATTTACTTTTTTACTACCATTTAATGCGGATAGGTATGACTGTAAGCGCCTCAAGAGGATTTTGCTGAATTCATTATGTGAACTGATTTATTGAGCGAAAACGACCCTTTTTACCTACATTTTAGATAGCGGGATTCCCCTGATCTGCTATCGGACATGTCGCTAATTAAGATCTGGGACAGTCTGTATCTTAAATCTGTCGTGCATGTCAGACTGGCGATCAATCACAGTCCAACTTCAACAAGCGATATATGCCTATCCGATTATTTCTGTAGTGAACGAGGCGCAGAAAAATCCAACCCAGGCGTCTGACGAAGTTCTTGCTCTCCATGAGCAATCACCGAAGATTATTATTTGCTCGGATAGGCACCTATTCGCCCATTGAAGTTGGACTGTGATTGGTCGCCAGTTTACAATGCTCGACAGATTTAAGATACAGATTGGCCCAGATCTTAATTAGCGACATGTCCGATAGAGGAGCGGTTATTAAGTCTAAGTTTTAATCAGATTGAGTTAATTTTTCAATGAATTTATTATCAGGTTTATCACTCTGATCTGTGAAACTATGGAATGGGGTTGAAGGATTGAATTATCGAACTGTCCAAGAGGCATAATGACACTTTTCAGTATCTTCTAATATATGACGTAATTCCATTCGTAAAACTGATTGACAAAGTAACGTGAATTGTGAAGTGTAGAACCAGTAAATTCTAGCATAAATGAGCTCTGACTTGAGAGTATGATGTCTAATGTAATATGTTTATGTCCATTGTCTACTGATACACATAAGTATTAAATTTTCGAGAGTGATTAATGCTAATCTAAAGGGATTCTGAGTGCCGAAGAAGACGGGAACATCAATACCAACGAAGCAAGGCCCTGGCTTCCGAGAATGAGGATAGAGAGGTTGTGTTCCGAAAGAGAATCATTCAAATTAGCTATGTGCCAAATTTCATGCTTGTAACCGAAAGTGCACAATATAACTGCACAACTATGATGTATTTTTCGCGCACAGTGTTGTCTGACTCATTAAATACTAAATAGTCATTTCTGTATTATAAAACCAGTTGCGCATAAAGTCAGTTTTTAGTATTATCAATGAGTCGGTATAGCTAAGACAGTAAGTGCAACTCCAGGGATTGAAGGGTCATTGTTTCGATTCTCACAGAGAGTTAATTTATTATTCCTTTCAGAACATATTTCCATATATGCATGCGAATTGCTTGGGGGTAAAGTTAAACATCATACCAAATTGTCATTTCTATAAGTTAAACATCTTTATTAGGCGAAAGTTGGTGAGTTGTTCCCCTTACTTTTTAAACGTAATTGTTGCGTATGTTTTTATGATGCATGATCTATAATTTGATACCAAGTATTATTCAATGTTAGTCACAATGCCAATGCGTTACTTGACTACTTCTTCACCAATTTGTGAATTATCTAGATTGGGTAGATAAAATGATTGCTAGAAGTAGTGAACTTATTTGTTCTACTTACTAAGACAGTCGCCTGTGACTGTATGCAAATTAGCTGAACCACTGACAAGGTTGCGGCTCATCCTCCTTGGTATATAAGCAATTCAAGGATCTTAAAATGTGTGCACATGTACATACTGTTTAGTGAAAATGGTAATATCTGAAAATAATGATGATGTGTCGGTCGACAGCTTTTAAGCGAGTTTCCTATGTCTTGAGGTAAGAGAATTGAAGTCTGAACGGAAATTAACGAAGCAATAATTCATTCCACCGAATATAGCATTCGGAACTCCCGAGCGGAAATCTACGAAGGGGACCGATTCTACGCTCGGGGGACGACAACATGAATTTCCTATGAATCTCCAGATGTGACGCGCCGGAACGGTTTAATACGCATGGCTCCGAAGCCCAATCATTCTCGCGGAAGCCTTAATCCCCGACCAGCAAATATTTCCCTGCGAGTCTCTGATTTACGTCAGATATTCTAAAAACTGTTTATTCTTTTCATTCGAAGCACGTTTCAATAGAAAACCATCAGTTTAAATGGTACACACGCCACGTATTGGCAAGATATAATTCCCGTGACGTCACTGACAGTTCCCTGACAGACCGAAACACACGTGACCACGCTCTAGTCCAATATGGCGTCAATGGCCTTCGAGGGACATCTCAAACCGGAGATCCCCGAGAAGTTGCGAATGCGAATATAGTTGCAAATGAATTCAAACGTGCCTGAAGACAGGGTTGTCATATGAGATCGGAGATTGAAAGTGTGGCAGAGATCACACTCTCTTAGCGCATGCGTGTTTCAAAAAGTCACAAGAAGAAGAAGAACAACAACGCGAGCCTCCCGTAGACCTGCGTGCCGCAGGTAAAAATATCTGGTCAATTTGACCCAATCCTTCTCACAGCGTTGAGCACCTTTGAACAGAACAAATTTGGTGATGGTACGATAAGGCGGGATTTGGCCTATACGTGGTGCGGTTGAAATCGAAAAAATAAAATGTTCTAAAAATATTAAAGTTTTAATGTAACGGCAAGAGAAAATATAAGTACACAATATGTGAAAGTTTTAGTGCGATTGCGTTATGATTGTAGTTATCACATGAAACTGAAATCCACAGCTTGTGCTATTTCGTGAAAAAACGGTCTAAATCGAGTCATTCAGACACGCATTTGGACGCGAAGGACCCCTTGGACCAAAACGCCATTTAACCTGGTGTTGTGTGGTAACATTATATCCCCACTGCTGGAAGATCTTTTTGGTCCAAGGAGTCCTTCATACTAAAAACTGAAAAGTTATGATTCATAACGTTTGAAGTTTTCGTAAGTAGATTAAAGTGACAAAATATCCTGTTACAGTTGTTCGTATGTCGTGGTGTAGTGGATACGCACGTTGGGTCACAAGCGCCTCGAAATTTTCTTTTACCGAGTTCGAATCCCAGGAGGGCAACATGTGTGACGTCGACAGATTATTTCAATCTTTCTCATTTTTGTAAAAAATAATTGCATTCAGTATATCTGAAATAAGATTTTAGGCTATCATTATGAACCAATTAAAAGTAAAATAAATATTGTTTACCGATGACACGATACCATGTGGACATTACGGGCTAGTCAAACGTTGAAATCGAACGATCAGTCGCTACCTGTTATAACAGCAATATATTCGTCTAAATTGTGTATTTATTCTCCAATATGTGCATGTAAAATCGACTGCAACGAGGTGAAATAATAACGAATTGGTACAGAACATATGTGAAGCTATCATGGTTCATCGTAACATTCAGTCCGTTGATTGACAGTTGCCGCCGACGACAAGTTGTAAATTGCATTGTGATTGACAGATGAAGAGAAGAAATGTACATTCCTATGAGTCGGCTGGCTGTGGGCAAAAATCCCGCCTTACAATACCATCTCCTTTCCTTCCGTAATTTTCTGCACCCTTTGCTTAACATATTGGTTGACTTAAGGTTACGGTATTCCTAGCGATATGAGTTTCGACACTATCTGTTTTTCTTCATTTAAGTTGCAATATATGAATGCCTTGGCGGCAGGAAGAAATATATATTTCCAGGCGGCAGAATGTAGTGATAATAGTGTTCTTCTAAGCGGTTTGTAGAAATTTAGCCTTCAAATATCGTCGCTAATAACTTCACGAATGTTTCAACTTTCGGATTACTACAGAACAGAATTAGTTTGGCTCAGTTTTTTTTGGTATATTTTCATTAATCCGTTGTATAGTTAGCACATTCTCCAGCTAGAGCTTGAAAATATCCTTCCGCCGTTTGACCGAATCGCATTCCTATAAGAAATTGATATGCCTGAGTTGGTGGTTTGTCGTGATATATTTATATTGCATTATAACTTTCAGAGTAGAACAGATGAAATATGCGATTGAGTGGTAATTTCCTGCATTTATCCAGATATTTTGATATTAATGCCCGGTAAGGAGGCAGGTGATGTAGAGGGATCATGTGGGTGTTTTACTTAATCATGGACGTGAGTTTATTCCCATTTCAAAAGGCATCTTTGATCAACAGAATCGTACTAAATAAATAGTATATTAATACTAACATTATCCTGCTTTCTTGTACATTCTTCTTGTAAAGATTGTCCAGATACAAGCGACTAGTCCGCCATTCAATATTCAGCCGTCGTCTATTAAATACTTTCTGAGTCTATAATCCAAAGACCTAATTCATATAATACCATTAGCACCAAATTACGAGGATAGATCATATTATACATAACACTAGGCTAATTTCCTGCCAGACAGAAGCGGTCAACAGTTTTCAATGATGTTAGCAAGACATCATGATGTTCCAAAGTTATGAAATCCCTATCGCTGATCAATATTCTTAATCCTAATGATATACGTTATATAAAGTCGTTATCTAGGGTATGACGTATCTCCGTCACGCTTTGATTGTGACTTTTCATATGAACACTATGAGGATCTTGACATGCATAGATTCATACAGATCCTAGCCCCGGGTTAAGCGGAATTAGACACAAGTTATGAAACGTAGCGTCATAGATCCTGCACGCAACGCAAGAGAAAATCAGAGATAATCGTCTCTCTGAAGATCCAGATATACAGCGCGTACAATGAATTTTTTTTCATGAGCCTCTGCTCTCTGGCCAAGCTTATGCTGTACATGAGGTCACTCACTACCTTTGCAGATTAATATTCGCTGCTGAAGTGCCATCAATTATGTGTGTCTAAGATAACTGGAGACTATAGGCTTTGAGATGTACGCATCTTGTCAAACTTTCGTAACATAGATTTAGGTAGAATAAAGCTGGTCGCAAAATGATATCCCATCATCAAACCGGCAACGTACTGTGCACTGCCTCATTTCCTTTTTTTCTACTAATGAACGTCCATGGAGAATACATTACTCCTGTCTTACGTCTGCCAATGTCTGTGAAGTATCAGAATGAAACCTTCAACATGCCTATCGGGAATCACCAATGGGTCGTAAATTCGCCAGTGTAGATCCATGACAGATGGGCATTTTCATGCTGTCTCGGGCTGTCCCACATGACAGCCTATCACACCAATGTTGCCCAGTTGCGAGTCCAATAGATTGCACAGGTGATTTTTCTCGTTCTGTTCAAGGACTGAAGTAACATTTGCATAATTTTTTCTGTACAAATTTCTTGAGTTCTGTGACACTCAATATTTGAATTCGATGATTCGCGATGAATCTAGAACACCATGCTCTCACCTGAAGCCGTTTTGTAAGTGTTGAGTGGTTTCCGGAATCCATTCCGAAAGACGACGAGATAACATCGCTTAGCGACAGCACAGATATAACTGAAACTATCAGACTAGATGAAACTTCTGTTTCCGTTTCACAGTTGTCAGTATCCGGTGTCACAGTCAAGGATGATTACGATTCCGTATATTGCCGAATCTATTTCCAGACCACAAGGCCATTGTTTGACTTACCGCTTTGTTTCGAACTATACTCTGGTGGCAAGGTCGGATGGGCATTCCTATTAGGTGTAACAATTATCTTTCATCTGAACAAAGCCAAGATTTCTGCAATGAGGCTAAGAATATCTTCAAAACAAGGAACCGCCGCAGTCCATTAAATAATTTCCAAGCCCATATCCAAATTCCAATAAGAGCATTGGGCGCCAAATTAAAAACAAAACGAAACATGGTGTAATAAGCTACGTTCCTGCAAGAGAGAAACAGCAAGACATCATCATGTTCCAACAAATTTCAAACCCGTATCGCTGATCTGTATCGCTGAACTAAGAGGGCTACTGTAACTGCAATGGGTATGATGGAAGCAATGACGTGGATGCTGTTCTTGGAAAATATGGTTAATGGCAACTCTATCAGTTTGTCCTCTATGCAACCTTCATTCCCACGTGTTCCCACTTTGCAAATAGTAGGAAAGAAAACTGTACACCCAACTCACACAGTCTTAATATATTTATAGAATTGTGGGTCACCACCTGAGTGATGAAACCGCACAGACCATCTCCTTTTTGCTATGTATTAGGGTTGACTGAGTCACTTAGCAGTTTGTAGGGGTTTATTTTGTCTTATTAAATGCACACTTTGTTTCGACATAACCATTCTGTTACAGGCTTTAAATAATCATTTTTGGTTTATTCTTTCATTTCTATTGTAAATTACTCTCTTTTTTATTTTTGCTTGACTGCATATTAATCTTATTGCTGTGATTCGCAGTTTAGACTCAAAATGAGCAGAAATCCTGGGCCTTCATGGCCATCTGTAGATGGAGAGCTGTGGCTAACCTGTTTGTTATCTAACGCAAGTGCTTTTGTGGAACTGTCCACGGCAGCTTCTCGCAAAAACAAGAACTTGGATGCACAAGGTCTCAAGTTCATCTGCTTTGATTTCAACGGCGATGGCTGTTCTAGATCTGAGTGTAGATACAGGCATGTTTGTAAGAAGTGTAGTGGGACACATTCAATGAAAATGTGAAAATGGGGGTGGGGGGGGGGTATCAAAATTAGTTTTCGTCCAGCAGGAGCAGGATCCTATTTCACCCATTAAGATACTTGAGGCAGGGGGGGGGGGGGGGGGTAGAGTTTAAAGTTAGATCATCACAGGAAGTGCCTAACACAGATGATGATTCCTCAAATTTCGTAAATGGTGACATATTTACGTTGGCTCCAACCCCAGTAAAACTACATAGGTTATGTTTCTGTCTCCAAAACTACCCCAATACGTATACAGCAGATAAGCTTATCCTGGAAACCGGATTCGGAGAGGGGTCTCGCTGCACTACTCTGGGGCCCACATAGCTACTGATACCCGAAAATTGCAGTGTGTTAATGTAGCAGAGAACATAGTGGCTGAGCAACTTCAGAAGGAGGTACATTTGAGAGAGTTGCGGGTCCCTTCAGTTGACCGATTTCTGCAATGAGGGTGTCAACATTGGGTTTGGTACCGAAAAAATAACCAGGTGAATATCGCTTAACACATAATCTATCTTACCCTAAGGGCACAGGAACCTCAGTTAACAACTTTGTGGATTGGAATTTGTGCTCTGGAAGCTACTCCGTAGATGATACAGTAAGGATTATACAACAGTTGGGGAAAGGGACATTGCTTGCCAAAGCAGACATAAAATATTGTTTGATCCCAGTAAATCCAGGGGATTTTGAACAGACTTTTATGTTTTCAAAACCATGCCAATGGGATGTGCTATCTCATGTTCCACATTCGAGTGGTTTAGTACTTTCATAGAATGGTGCGTTAAGAAATAAATCGAGTTGGAGACTATTTTGCATTACGTGGATGATCATCTGTTGATTTGAGCATGTATGTGATGATCTTGGTGTTCCTAGGACAGAGATTAAAAAGGTCGGGCCATGTACTCCCTTGGGCTACCTTCGTATGGAGAATGTATGGTCATATGGAGAATTACCTGAACTTAGGGACCAGTCGATAGACTGTCAGTTTGATCGTTGTTATTTAAATCAGCCATTCAACCACTTAGAGACACGGATAGGCCTCCAGATCTGTTTAATGTGCCACACATTCTCTACTGATCACCAGAAAGGGAACTACTCTGAGTTAACATTAGAGTTTGTAAAAGATTAAGAGAAAATTAAGCCGCAAACAATACAACAACACGACAAATCCTTCTGATCACTGATCAGGACCTTTTCATTTTAGTGAAAATTAGTTGATGATATAACATGCGATGGAGATACAATTTTGAGAAAAGTAGACTGTACTATTCTGTGAAAAGAACAACAATATATTTGCTTAGCGACTTGTGGAATGTGCTGTGCAACGCTTGAATCGAATTCAGATAAACGGAAGTAGAATATAAAGGTGAAATTCTGTCGGAAAGTCTGAAAGTGAAGCTGATGACGTCACGGCATGACGTCACTTCTGGTCACTTGACCCGGCAATCTTCGACAATGTCCGGTCATCTCCGAGAATCTTCGGCATTCTCCGGCAATCTTCAGCAATCTCCGGTCATTTCAGGTCATCTCCGGCAATCTCTGGTCATCACCACCGAGCTCCCAACTGTCCCATCCCCGAACTCCGAGCGCCCCCCGAGCTTCGAGCGCCTCCCCAGCTCCGAGCTTCCAACTGCCTAATCCCCGATTCCCGAGCTCAGAGCTTCCAACTTCCCCATCCCCGATTCCCGAGCTCCGAGCCCCCAACTGCCCCATCCACGAGCTCCAAGCTCCGAGCTCCCAACTGCCCCATCTCCGATTCCCGAGTTCCACCCGAACTCCGAGCTCCTCGCGAGCTCCGAGCTCCAAGCTCTTCGCGAGCTCCGAGCTCCAAACGGCCCCATCCCCGAGCTCCGAGCTCTCAACTGTCCCATTCACGAGTTCCGAGCTCTTGCATATAAAACGTACATCTGTGAAAGCTTCATGATACGCTGGGTGTCCGTGGAGACGGGTGCCATGGTTCACGCATGTCACTTGTGTTCGAAGTCATTTTCCACGTCATTTAATCTACGGAGACATATGTTTTCCATAACTGAAAATCGTACAGAGCGAAGCCGTCTCACAGAACGGAGTCCAGATAACGCGCAAATTCAACGTACGCGCGAAGAACGATCAACACCTACGTCTCACACGAGAGTATTAGAGCATCCCTATACGATGACGGTGAGCGGTCCTACGGAATGTGGAAAGACATGCTGGGTGATGAAATTCTTAAAGGAAGGGCCCCTTATCTATACTCGTATAGTTTGGTGCTACAGTCAGTGGCAGCCCGCCTACGAAACTACAAGGTTACATAATGTGAGCTTCGTCCCAGAGATTCATCGCGATATCGATCAAGCGTATGTCTTCGACCCCTTGCAGATCAACGTGGTAGGGCTAGATGATCTGATGGGTGCGGTAAAGGACAATTACAAGCGTCTAGTCCGTCATTCATGATTCATCCGTCGTCTATTAGAGAATATCCGCGTCCATAATCCAAAGACCTATTCCATATTCCATATAACAGTATTAGCACCAAATTCAAAAAGACAAGCATAGTACACATAAACATAGGCTTGTTTCCTGCAAGAGAGAAGCGGCCAACAGTTTTCAATGATGCCGGCAAGACATCATGATGTTCCAAAAATATCAAATCCGTATCGCTGATCAGTATTCTTAATCCATAATATTCGTTGTGAAGTCGTCATCTAAAGAATGATGTATCTCAGTCACGCTTTGATTGTGACTGTTCATATGAGTACCATGATGATGATCTTGAAGTACATGGGTTCATACGGCCTCTAGTCCCGGGTTAAGCGGAATTAGACACAAGTTACGAAACGTAGCGCCATAGATCTTGCACGCTACGTTCGTATTTTGCTATCAGCATGCGATATGTATCGCCAAATTTGAGAAACTTTGAGTGGAGGCGCTTCGTGGAATAGCCCTGTTTTATAAGTTTCACTGGATTTGAAAGAAACTACAGATAGCCCTACAGGCACATCATATTTAGATCTATATCTCTATAAAAATGAAGCGGGCATTCTCTCTCGTCGACTTTATGACAAAAGAGATGATTACAATTTCGACATCGTAAACTATCCCTTTCTGGACAGTAATATTCCAGTGGGACCTGCATATGGCGTATACATATCTCGCTTAGTAGCATTTGCTAGATCCTGTGTTAAATGTGACGATTTTAATCAACGTCACAAAACATTGGTGCAGAAACTTAAAAAACAGGGCTATTCCATCAAGCGCCTACACTCAAAGTTTCTCAAATTTGGCGATGCATATCGCATGCTGATAGCAAAATACGAACGTAGCGTGCAAGATCTATGGCGCTGCGTTTCGTAACTTGTGTCTAATTCCGCTTAACCCGGGGCTAGGGGCCGTATGAACCCATGTACTTCAAGATCCTCATGGTACTCATATGAACAGTCACAATCAAAGCGTGACTGAGATACATCATTTTTAGATGACGACTCTATAACGAATATTATGGATTAAGAATACTGATCAGCGATACGGATTTGATATTTTTGGAACATCATGA
This sequence comes from Hanleya hanleyi, assembly GCA_036873755.1. Classification (NCBI taxonomy): domain Eukaryota; kingdom Metazoa; phylum Mollusca; class Polyplacophora; order Lepidopleurida; family Hanleyidae; genus Hanleya; species Hanleya hanleyi. Next base: position 40,436 of record JAVTVY010048786.1, read on the forward strand.
TGTCTTGCCGGCATCATTGAAAACTGTTGACCGCTTCTCTCTTGCAGGAAACAAGCCTATGTTTATGTATACTATGATTGTCTTTTTGAATTTGGTGCTAATACTGTTATATGGAAAATGGAATAGGTCTTTGGATTATGGACGCGGATATTCTCTAATGGACGACGGCTGGATTATGAATGACGGACTAGACGCTTGTAATTGTGACGTTGATTAAAATCATGACATTTAACACAGGATCTAGCAAATGCTACTAAGCGAGATATGTATACGCCATATGCAGGTCCCACTGGAATATTACTGTCCAGAAAGGGATAGTTTACGATGTCGAAATTGTAATCATTTCTTTTGTCATAAAGTCGACAAGAGAGAATGCCCGCTTCATTTTTATAGAGATATAGATCTAAATATGATGTGCCTGTAGGGCTGTCTGTAGTTTCCTTCAAATGGTGGATATATATCCTTCACTGCGTCATTTATATAGCGATTATCTACAGGGAGAAGATCGTCTATATAGCGTTTGGTGAATGAGAAGGAACGGGCTTTGAATGAATCGGTTTTTGAAAGCGCCTGCATATAGTCATATTCATAAGAGAACAGATACAGGTCAGCCAACAGGGGTGCACACATCGCTGACTTGTTTACCAAAGGAACCCATCATCGAAACCTGCCCGTCATCTATTTGACACAGAATCTCTTTTCTCAGGGGAAAGCATCCAGAGATATCGCCTTGAACTGCCAATACTTCGTGTTGTTCTCCAATCCCATCGACAGAGCGCAAATCCGTGTGTTTGGTAGGCGAATTTATCCTCAGAATATCGACCATTTCATGCAGGCGTCTCAAGCCGCGACAAAATAATATTGACAAAAATAAATCGCTATCCTGGTGTGATTCTGTCTCACGACCTGCCGCTCGGTCGTGCAGCATCTTTTACCACTGAGCTATGTTAGAAAATTATTGTGCTCAACCCCCGATAAAACATACGGTGCTAAACCCAACGATAACAAAAATTTGACCCAGCACTGGTACGTACCATCGACGTTCGCCCTACAGTCGAAGGGCGACAACGCTTGATGTACAACGCTTGCTGGAAATATCATATTTAAAAATATAGGCGAATTACAAATCCAAACTGGCGTTTGTTACAGTGACGATCGGATACCTTAGAATATTAAATCATTAGAACCACGCCAGACACTGGATTATTTTTGTGTGAAATGCACTGTCTATTGGAGCTAGGAAAGCACAAATTTGATCGTTGTCCACTCGAAAACCAGTCAACCAATCAGAGCCCGAGAAAGTTTAGTCAAAACAACTGTTTCACAATACGTACATGATACGTTTAGAGTGGATGTCACACCTCATTTGGACTATTTAATAAGCTCTGTCAAACTACAGGTATGTGAGTTCTTTTGTATACGATCCTTGTTTTTCAATAGATTGTCCACATTTTACGGTACAATCTCAACCACCATTCAAATTATCTCTCTTTTTGATGCATGCTTGTGACGCCACTCGCGCAGTTTGTCAAAATTCAAACATTCAGGCATATCGATGTCAACCGAATCTTTTTGTCTCCTGCCACTATTGCTTCAGCAGCTCCATGACACTTCGATGCTCACGTGAATGTTGCCAAAGAAAAATAAAATATCGATCTGCCAAACAAGGAACGTTCAAATCATGTACGCTGTATTTTGACAATCTTTTCTTGACAATAAAGTAGTCTCCCCCCACTCCCCCATTAAAAAAACCCCTTTATTATAGGTCATAGCTCTAAATTGAATTATTTAAATATTTGGGGTTGAAATATTTTAAAATTGATTGTGCATCGGGTAAATGGTGCACAAGTTGGTGCCTTCAAACAGATCGACCAAGTACGATTCGATCGCCTCCTACAGAGCGCCTATAGCCGAGCTCTAGAATCGAAGATCAATCTTGAAATCTTGGGCGATTTCTCGGACGCGACGTTGGAATGACCACTTGTGGATGAGAAGTTTCGTGCTTTTCTGGTAACGTCTGATTTCACGGAGTGCAGCTGTGCCTGGCCTGTATCTGTGAGGTTTCTTAACACCTTCGGTGGCTGGGGCGCTCTTTCTGGCTGTCTTGGTGGCGAGCTGCTTTCGGGACGCCTGCCCTTTTGTGTATTTACGAGAGGTCTGCTTGATACGAACCATTTTCATAAATCTTCTTCGCAGCGAGTGAAAAGATGAAGTGAAATTCGTAAATCCGCCAGGTTTATACAGCTCCAAATAGTGAATTTTTATTGAATACCAAAAATAATACCAGCTATTCCATTGACTATAATTCATTAGTTAAAATGCGGCACGCTGATTCGTCACAATCAATCCACGTGCCAAAGTCCATTGTACGCTAGATTTCCTCATTTCTACCCCCACAAAACCCACCCGGAGATTGCCGGAGATTACGGGACATTGCCGGAGATGACCGAAGATTCCCGGATATGACCGGACATTACCGAAGATTGCCGGAGATTGCGATAGAAGACCGGACATTTCCGAAGATCGCCGAAGATTCCTGGAGATTGCCGAAGATGACCGGACATTGCCGAAGATTGACGGGTCACGTGACCTGAAGTGACGTCATCCGTGACCTCATCAACCTCACTCTCAACCTCATTTTTTCCGACAAAATTTCACCTTTATATACTACTAACGGACATTTCTCCTCCATGATCCAAGTGAGATCAACTATGATTGCAGTTTGATGGATTAATGCCGTTCACATATTTCATCATTTTTCAACAGATGATAGGGTTATTACATCATCGCTGTGAAATATTTGTGTCTAACACCGCTCAAACCGGTGCTAGGGGCCGTGTGGTCATGCCATTCAAGATGTCCACATGAACAGCTACAATAGAGGCGGGGCTGGGATACTAATCATCACAGGGATCACTCTTGGTTCTTGTGATGTTTTCAGAAATATGCACTTAGTATAGTTGTCTGTGGGGTCATATGACTTCCTGTCAATATACCGGCATTGTTTTCCATCACCTTTTAATGTTGGGTTTTAACTGTTGCTTTTTTTGGTGAGATTCTGCTGATGAAAGTTTCGTCCTCAAGGCTTGCCCTCTGTGCAAATCATTGCGATTGTAGTTTTGTGACTGGTAAACATGGTGGAGAATGAAACGCTTGTCGACGTCGGGCCTCACAGGTTTTTGTTCTGATTGCGAACTTGCACTCAATGAATGCTCCGTCGTTTGAGCTGTTTTTTTTTATTACTATCTGGCGGTCACATAGTTCATCATTTTCCTACAGATCATCGATCTGAATTATTTGTATCTAATACCCCGCAAGCCGGTGCTAGGGGCCGTGTGAGTCGTGTCATTTAATATGCACATATGAACAGCTACAATAAAAGCGTGACTGGGATACAAATCATCACAGCGAGCACTTTTAAATCTTGTGCTGTTTTTAGAAATATGCAGTCAGTTAATTTGTATGTGGGGTCATATGACTTCTGGACGAACTAGACGCTTGTATTCTTGTCAGTACGCTGGAATCGAAGCTAATTATGTTTATCCACACTGAGCCCATGTCAGTGATCTGAAAAATTGTACATGTAGGTTACATGTACAAGATTTCCTATACATATTGTACCAATGACTGAAAAGCAGCAGTGGGGTGAAAATTACATAGACACTGTAACCGAATCCCACAGTACCAAAAGGCGATGCTATTATTTGCATCCAACGTAAACACAATATATATTTTTCACTTCTTCTCTTCCATTCCGGGATCTTTCAAAATGCTATTTCATTTCAATAAAGAAGAAGAAGGAAAAGAAAACTGTATTTTTGTGTGGTAAAATATTTCATGCAAAAACACTATACGAATATAGCATGGTGAGTAATTACCGGAACTGTCAGCTTTATCAGCTGTGCCACGGGCGAGAACTTGAACACTCACTACGCCATGGCTCACTGTCCCCACAGATAAGACATGTCCCATCCCATGGCGGTAATGCTGATGCATTACGCAGGCAAGTCTCCAGTCGAGTCATAATGACCGACACACAGGCTGCCTCGAAGGTGTAGAGACTCCTGGATCAATCCCTCTCTTTAGCAGTTGATGCCGTCTCTGGGGTCCTACCTAGCTCAAGGGATTGGCCAAGCCTGTACCAGGATAAACTGTAACCCGAACCCGTCCCCTTGAAGGGGAACGAGATAGGCTGGCAAATCCACCATCGCCACTAGACAAACTCCGGACTCTATTCTGGCATATTCTTTTCCATGTGACTGATATAGTCATCTTGTCTCGGTCGGTCCGGGGGAGTAAATCAATAGAGCACCCTACTACACTAGCTGGTTGTTTAAACTGTTCCCCCTTACTTGGGTGGTCACTCCTTGCCCCATCCCAGTTATCTACATGAGATGTTGGCTTCATGCCATGATCGGGACCACTATTGGGCCCCTCCTTATCTTTGCTAAATGTCACAATTGTCTCTAACAATGTTGTTGTTATTTGCGTCATTGATAATCAAAATATTGTAATCTATCTTTCAACTTGGACTGTATTTCCTGAAATTTTTTATCCATCTTGGATTCAAAATGTTCTTGTCTGGACCCCCAGTCAACATCGAAACTGTTCATGCTACATTCAAGTCAAATAAAGGCCCCCTATCTCTGTAGTGATATGGGCACGCATCCTGCCCTGTTTCGGTAAAGTGTTTTTGGAAACTATCCACCCCTCATACTTATTCGTTGTCGGCGATTTCACCCCTTCAATTTCATCCTCATATATTGCCTCATATGTTTCCTCATCTGTTTGCTGAACAATGTATTCCTTGTATTAGGCCATAGCGGATAGGCCCGATTCCTTCCCTTGACTATTTATTTTGCCCTATTTCTACCTATTCCACGTATGTCTCCGTAGCCGTACTAATATTCACCGTTTGGTGATCCCCGTGTCCGGTTCTCAAGATCATAATGAAAACACCAAGGGGGACGAGGTCACAGAACAGCCGATGAAAGCTAACCGCAGTACACAGACACCGTGCGCAATCACACGGACAGACACATACGCAGTCGGGTAGACAATACTGCGACGTAAATACTGACACGAAATGGCGTGTTGACAACAATTGTTAGAAATAATAATAACGGTACTGGGCAATTATGATAGTTGCCCATATATGCACAACAATGACTGATCAATGAAAGGCCATGCAGCTGATAACAACAATTATGTGTGTCCAGTACTAAACAATTGTTAATAGCTACGAATGACTATGCACCACAGTGAACTGTTAGGGATGGCAACAGCTTGTATTAAGCAATGGACTTCTAATGATTTACAAGTCTGGTTTAAAGATCATGTAGTTGATGACAACAACTGTGTATATCCAATAATGAACACTGGTTGATGGTAACGACTGTGTCACACAATAAGCTATCATTGATGACAACAACTCATATGATAATAATTAACCAAGCTGTTGATGGCAACAAGTATGCAGACAGCAATTCAAACTGAAAGACTGTTGCCACAATGGCAACGATGTGTCCAATTTCCAGTGTCCTAATTGTCTCCTAACTGTAAACGACCACCGCCCAAGAAATACACCTGCACGACACTACTTAGTTGTTGTTGCACTAATGTATACTTGCATACGTTGTTCACAGATTTATCCACATACATCAGCAGTACTCGTATATGGTAGATAAGTATATATTATTAATTAATTATAATCAATATTGTGACTGCTGTATACATAAATTGCCAAAATGGCTGTCAACCAATATACATACCTCAACATTACCTGTTTTAACGATGGGGATTAGTTGTTGGCAGCAATCTGTTGTTATTGGCAAATCTACAGTGTATACTGTGTTGTTGTTACTAACCAATATAAACATCAATCACATGAAATGACCGAGAATATATCCAAGTTAGTAATTAACTCTCGTGTGTTGCGCTGTTGTTGATGTATTGTTGTTGTTGTAATTGTTGTTGTATTGTGGTCAGCAAAATATACGTCAGCAATTGCAGCGACCAGTATATACAGCGATCAAACAGACGCCCCAGTTACCGTCCGTAGTTAAACACAGACCAATCAGCTAAGCCTATTTCCTATAAAATGTGTGTGCATATAAATATATTCAATCGCGCATAATTAATTATGATCAAGGAATGTATTTCCCCAATCCAAAAACATAAACTTAAATATTTTTATTACTTAGTTTACCAAATACCAATGGCTATACGCGGCTACAGTGCCCGAGACATCTCCTCAAAGGTGTCTGTGCCCAGACATGCGCGTTATCTAATAAATGGACCGAATAGAAATGTCTCCTTATTTAGGAATTTAGGAATCCTTATTTTAGGAAATTATTTTCTTCCTTAAGACTATATATATTTTATCACCATCTAGCATAAGAAATCATTCAACACTTCCAATCACAGATAATTATTCTGGGATAGCCTATAGCTTGACCTTGTAACGTGGTACCATAAACAACTATTCATGTGACGGGTGTATCCCCAAGTGCGAAGTCTAACCTTACCGGATATAACAACCCTCCAATAACATTTTGGAAATTCAATATTCTCAAATTTTCGAAATTTTGAAAAGTGGACAAATCTCCCCCCCCCCCACTTCATAGACGTCTAATCGATTTCTAAAAAAACTATTAATAATGTAGGGATCAGACCATATATATGGCAATCGAAAACAAAACTCAAAATAATCGGTCTATTCCATGCAAAATTATTTGAGAATAAATTCCAGGCCCGGGTGGGGGGATTGGTAAACCCCAAATGTGGAATAACCCTGCCTAACCCAAACTTTAAATACTATTCCCTTTAACTTGTAAAGACAGACTTTAGAACTTTATAACTATGTTAGTTGTTGCTGTTATTCGCGTTGTTCGCGCCACAACAACTTTCGGAGGATATTGTTCAGTAAATGTAGTATTCACCTCAAAATTATTTATATAAATATAATTTTTATCAACTAAAATTAGCCGATGGGTCCTCTAGAGCTTGTTTGAGTATTTTTCGACTTTCGGTACATCTAGAAGCCTGGAGGTTACTTTAACTTGCAAAGACAGACTTTAGAATTTTATAACTATGTTAGTTGTTGCTGTTATTCGCGTTGTTCGCGCCACAACAACTTTCGGAGGGGAACGTTCAGTAAATGTAGTATACACCTCAAAATTATTTATATATATATAATTTTTATCAACTAAAACCATTGAATGAGTCCTCTAGAGCTTGTCCGAGTATTTCTCGACTTTCGGTACCTCCAGAAGCTTGGAGGTACTTTAACTTGCAAAGATAGACTTTAGAACTTTATAACTATGTAAGTTATTGCTGTTATTCGCGTTGTTCGCGCCACAACAACTATCGAAGGGGAAAGTTCAGTAAATGTAGTATTCACTTCAGAATTATTTAAATAAATCTAATTTTTATCAACTAGAACCATTCAATGAGTCCTCTAGAGCTTGTCCGAGTATTTCTCGACTTTTCGGTACCTCCAGTAGAGTCAGGATCAGACAAATAGGCACAAGTATATTGTTGGAACAGCGCTAAAGGAGCGCGAAGAATACAACATTAATTTTTGCAAATTCCATCTGTGTTTTTTGGAAGCAAGTTTGCCCTATAAGTATTCTAACCATATCCCAAATCAACCAATAAGCATTCGATCACCTCCGTTCTCAGATATTTTATCAAAGAATTTGAATCAATCTATCAAAAATCCAAGATGGCGTCGCCCAAACAAATACAGGTTGTCAGGTTGGCTACAATACTTTTCAGAATGAACTGGAATAAGAACCGAATTCTGACACCAGTGTGGTGGTTTTACCCACTTAATACAAATACTAAGGGTTAGCGAATCGTACACTAAAGGTGAGACCTCGTACTTCCCACCGAGAACACAATATGTGGCTTCAATAAAGATTAGGTCTTTGGATTTGGACGCGAACATTGTTTCATGGACGACGGCTGAATAATGAATGACGAACCAAACGTTTAGATCTGGGGCAGCACGTCTGTATCCTACAAAGGTTTATCAATGTCTGCTCTTATTTCTCACTCCAGAAGTCGCTCTCTGCGCATGCTGAAGGTTTCGGCAATCTCCACCGGTGCGTTTCTATCACATCTCCATGGTGTTCAAATGAACACACACAATCGTGACTGAGAAAAATACTCTGGAAACGACTTGGCATTCATTTTGACAAAGAATAACGGTCAGTGATTACTTCACTGGATTTGAAGGAAACTACAGATAGCCCTAATGGCACATCATATTTAGACCTATTTCTCTATGAAGATAAAGCGGGTCTTCTCTCTCGTCAACTTTATGACAAAAGATATGATTACAATTTCGTAAACTATCCCTTTCTGGACAGCAATAATTTAGTGGGACTTACATATGGCGTACACAAATCTATCCTAGTAGCATTTGCTAGATCCTGTGTTAAATGTGACGATTTTAATCAACGTCACAACACATTATAGCAACTTATAAAACAGGGCTATACCACCAAGCGTCTCCCCTCAAAGTTTCTCAAATTTGACTATACATATCGCGTGCTGATAGCAAAATACGAGCCTGGCGTGCAAGATCTATGGCGTTGCGTTTCGTATTTCGTGTCAAATTCAGCTTAACCCGGGGCTAGGAGCCGTATGAACCCATGTACTTCCAGATGCTGATGATGTTCATATGAACAATCTCAATCAAAGCGTGACTGAGATACATCATTCTGTAGATGACGACTTTACAACAAATGTCATATGGATTAGGAATTCTGATCAGCGATACGGATTTGATATTTTCGAACATCATGATGTCTTGCCGGCATCATTGAAAACTGCTGACCGCTTCTCTCTTGCAGTATACCATCCTATGTTTATATTATGATTGTCTTTTTGAATTTGGTGCTAATGCTGTTATATGTAATATGGAATAGGTCTTTGGATTATGGATGCGGATATTCTTTAATGAACGACGGCTGAATAATGAATGACGGACCAGACGCTTTTAATCAGGATGTTATGTATAAAACATCATCGTGTCTTCTCTTTTGTAGGCAACCATCTTGTGTTTTTATTAGTTTCTTCTCATACACATTCAGAATTGGTGCTGTCACACGAAATATGTCTTTTGAGTATATCGACGTGCACAATCTTTTGTGGACGACGGCTGTTTATTGAATGTCGGATCTGACGCTTGCTATCTGAAAGAAACATCACATTGAAAAATCTTACTTGTATAGGGTGGGCCCAAGGTCTAATGTAATTCTCTGTCCAAAGAAATATCCTAACTGCGTAATACATCTGTCCCCGATGTGGGATTAGTGTTCAAATACAGAAATAATATCTTGATGATTGCTATCCATTGTTGGCTTTTTCTGGGTATATAAGTTCCCGCTTTCATTAAGTATTCGATATTTTCGAACATCATGATGTCTTGCCGGCATCATTGAAAACTGCGGGCCGCTTCTCTCTTGCAATAAACCAGCCTATGTTTATACTATGATTGTCTTTTTGAATTTGGAGCTAATGCTGTTATATGTAATATGGAATAGGTCTTTGGATTATGGATATTCTTTAATTACAACACATATAAGGGAAGTGGGAAGAGGTGCCGACATACTGACTGCGTCACATGACTTCACAGAATAGTCTTCTGGTTAACCTATTCTAAAGCACATACCAAGAATCTAACGATTCATGATATGTGTTGTATCATAAATGATATGTGTTGTATCATAACGGCTGAATAATGAATGACGGACCAGATGCTTTTAATCAGGATGTTATGTATAAGACGTCATCGTGTTTTCTCTTTTGTATAGGTAGGCATCTGAGGATGATGGGAATAGACAGACGATATTAATGTCCTGTCTGTCTGTCTCTGGCCTCTGGTGTTGTTAAGGTAAACCAGGAAATCTGTCAGTCGCCAGGAAATGGTTGTAAAGGGACAGTTCTCAATTTCGCGAATGCTTTTTCTTCTGTCTCGCATTTGACGGCACACTAGTTAAGACGACTAATCTTAGTTAATTCGAATTTTTTTAACGATTCGAGAACAAGAATCTCCTGCTGTCTAATTGTTCACAATCGACTATTGTACAGAGATGAAGTGTCGGAGTAGGACAGTACTCTTAACTATAATATTCTGTGTAGGCTTCAATGATGCTCATGAAACGACTGAAGTGAGGTGTGTTAATCACGAACATACATGGATTTGCTACGGGTCCTTGGTTTGCCCAACGATCACGACGAACGTCACGCTCTCAAAAACATCCAAGAATGTGATACCAGAGATGAACGCAGAGGACAGGCTCGGTGTTAACATGTGAGATAACATAACCGAAGTGTCGCAGCATTGTCAATATGTGTATGATACGTTAGCTCTGTCCACAGGGAACCGCAGTGACTGGAAACGTGCTGACTATCAAAGGTGTACTATGCTCGCTATAGAAGCATTATTCAACCACACAGTCCTCATTTGCCACAGGGAGGAGAACATTGCAGTAACACTTTTTGACCGATTTCTGGAAAAACTTAAGGTTGTTGACTTGCCACTCCTTCGAATAGATAATTCCGCTCTGCTTTATTCTCGGAATGAACTTGCCTCTCTCTTGTTGATCGGGAATAATCTGACCAACAGTGTTTGGGAGTTCCTACGGCTCTTCACTAACTTGGAATACCTACGTCTCGACCTTAATCATATCTCGCTCATTCCTCAAGGAATCTTTCAAAACATGGGCAAACTAAATTCTATTCATCTTAATTCAAACCGTATAGTTGAAATTGAACCTGGGACGTTCACAAGACACGGTGTGATAATCAATTATCTGAATTTGCAAGATAATGTAATAACCTCGATCCGACCATGGACATTTACAGGGGCCAAAATAGGTTCTTTGTGGTTATCCAATAATCCAATTTCTGACATTTCTAACAGAGCGTTCTTCGGATTTCACGTAGAACGGTTAGAGATGAGAGTAATGAAATTGTCGTATCTCTCAGAGGGTACGTTCGAAAACGTCATTGGGATAAAAGTTCTTGGGTTAGCAGACAACAGACTGAACTCAACTGACTGGTTGGACTCGACAACGTGTCAATCAGTCGCCCTTATCCTCGTTAGGAATTGTTTTACAGACTTCCCCTCCATGGCTACCTGTGGTGGTGGTAAGTCCAAGCTCCCGAAGATTAACCTCAGCGAAAACAAAATTGAAACCCTAAATTTAACCGGATTGGCAATTAGAGAGGAGTCTCAGTTTTACAGAAATAATTTGACAACAATTTCGGGGGTCTATATTTTCTCTGATGACAATCGCATTGTTTGGCTAACCCTTACAGTGAATCGTCTGGAGTTTATACCGTTCATACACTTCGTTTTGGATCAACAGAGCAAATTGTGTAAGGCTTTCCTTGCCCACAACCATCTAAGGGCTGCGCCAAAAATACGAATCGAGTGGAAGGGAAGAAAGGATGTTCATCCACTCAATATCGCACTGGTCTTGAAAACCAACTCAAACAGACTCGAGAATCTCCAACAGTTAGACATAGAAATCCTGTGCAATCGACCTCTTCAAGCCGAGTTGGTTACTGTCATCTGGCAAAATGGTCATAACGGCGTGAGGAAGTTTCCAAGTTGTGATGTGTTTGCAAGTAATACGTACAGACTAGACGACCTCAATTTAGAGTACAACAAGCTTGAAAGTGTGGAACTATCTCCATGCCCTTTTATCATTACCATCAAAAGGCTCAGTTTGATAGGAAACAAAATCAGATCGTTTAGGATATTCCAATGGGGAACCAATTGGCGTATTGGATCATTGAATCTGATTAACAACCGCTTGAGCGAGCTGCCAAAGGACATATTTTGTGGCATTTTCTCGGTAAAAACCTTGAAATTGAAGTATAATCCGTTGTCTGTCTTACCACATAAATGTGCTGCGAACAAAGAACTTGCAAATTTAAATGTCGAAGGTAACCCGATTATCTGTTCTTGTGCTCTTGGGTCGTACACCAATTTGGCACAATTTGACTTGAAAACATGTCTCATTGAGAATTCGGATGGGAATAAAAGCCGTGACGTCACAATGTACTTACAGGAGTTCTGTGTGGTACCGCCTGGAACAACTCAGCAGAGTGGCTCAGCATCTCTCCCAGCACGTAGAACAATGGCCTGTAGGATTATTGTGGTTGTGTTGCTGTCCTGTTGTTTCGAAGGAACATATCCTTGGCGACAGTGATGACTTGAACTGTGGCGGCATTGGTGTTGTGATGAGGTTTTGAAGATATGTCATCACGTTTCGGCAACCAAAATTAAGGCGATTCCTCTTCATGACTATACGCAGAACAGTTAAATTCTGTCTCTTATGGAGAAAACAGAAGCCTAGAAGCCTTGGCCACACTGCATCTCATCGGTCTAGTATGCATTTTCTACCCCTTCCACTTCATCGTGTGTCAACGTTTATTGCTGATTCACGCACTGGAGCCCCGTGGAGCTTCCGGGGATTGACCTGCGATGTCGTTGTGCTCATCGCAAGTCATGGTAAGAATAGGCCTCAGCTCCTCAGAGAGCTTGCCGTAAGAGGCGACTATCTGAGGCACCCGTGGGGTTCCCGGTTGTGAAAAGGAATAGGACCCCACTCGTGTGGTTCCCGGGTGTGAAAAGGAATAGGACCCAACGTCGTGATAGAAAGCGACGTTAAATCTTATTCACTCACTCACTCACACACTGGATATTTGACTCTCTAATAGAGACGTGCGATTCAGACTGGGAGATGGAGTACATTGTGTTCCATTGGCATTCTGCTAAATTGATGTGATTTATCGTGTGTATAGTTTCTCTGGTTTGATAACTGAAGGTAACTTAGTCGCTGTTTATCTTATAGGGAATAAAGCTACACGTATACATCAAACCAGCAATGGCATTGACCATGACAATTTTGTATTGTGGGCGCTCTTTTTGGAGATGTAATATGGCCGATCACGCTGAGCGATACCATGGTAAATCATCAAGGCGATCTCGGTATTGTGCCAGCAAACAAAATATATCTTCTCAGAGCCGCACCATGTCTTATACTTTTCAGCATAGGTCACCTTTCAAAATAATACATTGCAAATCAACTTCCCAGGGGGATGCAAAATCCAAATTTAAGGCACTTTCTGTGATCCATATCATGGATTATATATGGAAGCATAGCTTATTCCCCTGCTTCTGCATCGACTCCTTCAATATAATCACATATTCTCAAGGAACGGAGTGTTTCCCTTCCGATCATTCATATCGATACACCCGAAGCCTTCCTGGCGAGTGCACATGTGCACCGTGAATTTGCCGATGGAATTCAACCAACGGCTCCGAGGCCCCCTCTCATCGTAGGATACAATGTGAGACAAAATGATTAAATACCCGCTCCCTATAGTTTGCTCCACAAGAAAAAATTCCATGGGTTCATCTATAGATGGTCTTTCTGAATCTTTGGTGAAATTGTTAAGTCCGACATTTGCATGCAACCGCCATCCGACAAGGCACCTCCCGCATGTGTGATAAACACGAAATCACGTAATTATCCCGTGACGGAAACGTGACGGGCACGTGATATTCGGTCCCAGCGGCAGTGACCTGTGACAAAAAGTAAACAAGGGCGGATCTAGTGAAAGTTGATAGGGGGAGCGGAGTCGAGTATCACAGTCCAACAGGCGAGGGTCCAGGATCGCATTGATCTCCCAAGCTCAGGGGTCCTAGATCGCCGGACATGCGTTCTAATCGCTTTCCCGGAAATAAATCTGAACATAATATATGAAGAATTACGGTTCTATTTTCACGTTTATTTCGCATTTAAAAGCACGCATCGATATTGAGGAAAACCCACACACCTTTTGCCGGAATCCATTTTACTTTCTAGTTATATTTAACACATACAAAAAGATAACCTTTATGTCATGGAACATAAGAAACCAACACACATACCGATAGGATTCATTTACATAAAGCTAAAATAAGCGAATCCTCACAGCCCAACAGGCGAGGGCCCAGGGGCCATCTAGGCCCGGAAGCTCTGGATTCCTAGGTCGCCGGACATTCCTATGCGTTTTCCCGGAAATGAATCTGAACATAATGTTTGTAGATTTATGGTTTTATTTTTACGTTTGTTTCGCATTTATAAGCAGCCATTGACAGTGTAAAAGTCACACCTCCACATAGGTCAAGAGGCCGACTAGGCCCAGGAAACTCCGGGGTCCTAGGTCACCGGAGATGCGTTCTACGCGTTTTCCCCGAAAATAAATCTGAACATAATGTATGTAGATTTATGGTTCTATTTTCAAGTTTTTTCGCATTTATAAGCACGCATCGATATTGAAGAAAATAAATCACACCTCATGCCTGAATTCATTTGAATTACTGGTTTTATTTAACCCAAAGAAACCAATGACCTTTACGTCATGGAACACCAGAAACCAACACCGATACGATTCATCTACACAAAGCTAAAATTGAAGCGAGGGTCCAGTGGCCGCCTAGGCTTCGGAAGATCCGGAGTCCTAGATCACCGATGAAGACTGAGCATTTTCCCGGAATTAGGAAGGAACATAATGTATGCAGATTCATGATTCTATTCTCACTTTTGTTTTGCATAAGCCCGTATTGATATTGAAAAAATATCACACCTTATAACACTTAGGGCGAAGTGTATAATAAGGTAAACAGCTCACGAAGTATTGTTCCTTGGCAGGTTTTGCAGGAATAGCAATGCATGTGAACAAGATAATGTGCCGTGTTCATTCCACATCAGTGATGTGGTGTAGTTATTTTTTACTTACTAGCTTTGTTTGTAAAACAATGGAACGCATGATAAATGATCGCCTTGTTTGGCACATTGAAACTGAAAGAAACTGGTTTTTGTAAAAGTAGAAGTACCATTGACCATTTAGTTAGATTAGATTCCTATGTCAAAAATGCTTTCGCAAGGAATGAACATATGATTTCTATCTTTTTTATTTAGAAAAACTCTATGATACTCCTTGGAAAAACGGGATTTAGAAAGACCTTCATACTTTGGGATTAAAATTCCGTGTACCCATTTTTATATCCAACCATGTCTTATCATTTCGTTCACGATCAAGGTGTTCCACAAGGTAGTATTTTGTCTACTACTCTGTTTAGTATCAAGATTAACAGTTTAGCTGCCGTTTTGAATAAATCATTTGATGGTTCACTATTTGTAGATGATTTCAACATTGAGAGAACATTACAACTTTGTCTGAATAGAATTCAGAAGTGTTATCTAGATGACGGTTTCTCCAGAGCAAAGACAAATTGTGTTCACTTTTTTAGAAAGTATTTCCAGCATGAAGATCCAGTATTTACATTAGATGGAAGAGAAGTCAAATTCTTAGGAATATTGTTTGATGGGCAGAGTTTTAAGTCTTGGGGAAGAGAGTTCCATATGCGTGGACATTTAGTTCTGGTGGAGTAATATTGATAAATTGGAATGATAGCGGTTTTGTAGAGATTAATGCCGGCTTCTCGGGTTGGGTAATGATGAACTTCGGATAGTTTCGTGAAATAACTTCGAAATATACGGGGTAAGAGATAAGGGTGGTGGAAATATAAGTGGGTAAACACCGAGAGTAGCTAGTTATTTAGTTTAATTAATGGAAGAATCTTCAATTCGGTAAATAGCGGGTCAGTATGTGCGTATTTCCCAGTTAAACACACAATGCGTATAAGTCGTTTTTGGAGCTTGATTAGTGGGGTAAGCTAGATTGGGAATGTGTTCCTCCAGATACTGTTACAATATGATATATACGAGTAAAATAGTGAATAATACAGCATGATCAGTGTCTTTTTGTTGATACAATATTAATGTTATTAATAACGCCGATGTTTCTTGAAAGTTTGGAGGAGAGTTCAGCAATGTGACTTTGCCAGTTCAATTTATTATTAAGATATACACCTAGAAATGTAATGATCATATCATATCATTCATCATATCATTCATTTCCAGAAAAGCTGTAACTCTTATTTCAACTACATGTAGCTTTTCAAAAAATTTGCTGAGGCAAGGGAGAACAGGGATAGCTCTGTAGTTTCCAAATAGCTTTTTGTCACCTGATTTGTAAATGGAAGTTACTTTAGAGATTTTGAGAGTACCTGGAACTTGGCCATGTCGAAAGGAGAGATTAACGAAGTGATATAAATGTATAGCAATCAGGTCCGATATAGGTTTCAGTAGATACATTCGTATACCGTACAGTCCTGGAGATCCATTTTTAGTGTTGATATAATTTGTGTTATCTCCTCTGGTTTGGTTGGTTCAAAAAGAAATTCATCATGATGGTCGTGGTCTAGATATGTATGGGATTTACTTTGGCTAGGCAGGATATTTGATGCCAGTTCCGCTGCAACTGAACAAAAGTAGTTATGGAAGTTATTGGCAATTTCTATGGAGTCAGTGATATCTCTACCATTTACATTGAAGACAGGTGGCAGAGTTGTAGATTTTTTTCGACCCATCAATTCATTGATGATTTTCCATGTGCCTCTGATATCATTATTTGATTGATTGAATTTTTGTTCATAATATGTTGTCTTTGCATGTCTTAATGTAATAACAGCCTATTTCTTTATCATTTATATTCTGTAGTATTGGTTTCGCTCTTGTTTACTAGGTGTGACCTATAACGTCAGTTTTTCCCGCGTATTGAGGTAAGGATACAGGGTGTAATCCAGGATTTTAGTATTTTGAATTTGACAGATTGCCGAGATACGATAGGGAAACATTCTTCGTAGATTTGATTAAATTTTTCAAGAAGCAAATTCATAGCATTTGTTGAAACTTCTTGGTTAGTAACCACTAGCCAGTCTATGTCCTGAAGCTTCTCTGCGAACATTGTCTGTCTGTCAGGGGTAATCTTCCGATGTGCCATGTTGTATGTTTTTTTCATGTGTAGACAACGAGCGAGTGGTGATGTGAAAGACATGGAAGTGGTCGGTAATGTTAGAGAGAATGATACTTGATAATAGGTCGTCTTCATGAAAGTTAGTATAAATGTGATCTATTAGAGTAGCGGAATTTGCCTTGAATCGAGTAGGTTTCGTGATTTTGGGAAAGAAGTAGAAAGATTTCAGAGTTTCATACAATTGTTTTGAAAGGCCGTGACATAATTTTCTATGACTGTAATGAACTGTATATTTGACCACAAATAGCCGCCTCGCTCTATCGCTATTCCAATGTATATAACTGTAATGAGCTGTATATTTTGCCATGGAGAGCCTCCGCTCTACCGCTATTCTAATAAATATTTGACCGTGAAGAACCTCCGCTCTACTGCTATTCTATTTTTTATAATTTTAATGAGCTGTATATTTGACCTTGTAGAGCCTCCGCCCTACCGCTGTTCTAATATATATAAAATGCTGATTGCGCCAGTCAGTCTATCTGTAACCGTATAACTGTAATGAACTGTGTATTTTACCATGAAGAGCCCCCGCTTTACCGCTGTGCTAAAGTATATTTGACCGGTAAGAGCCTCCGCTCTACTGCTATTCTAAGGTATATAACTGTAATGAGCTGTATATTTGACAATGAAGAGCCTCGGCCTATCGCTATTCTAATATATATAACTGTAAGGAGCTGTATATTTGATCATGAAGAGCCTCGCTATACGGCTTCTCTAATGTATATAACTCTAATGAGCTGTATATTTGATCATGAAGAGCCTCCGCTCTACTGCTATTCTAATGTATTAGACGAGATGGCGCAGAAAGTTTGGTAGGGGGGGGGGGCGGGGGCATGCCCCCAGGCCTGGTAGAGTTAACTATGCCCATTGAATGGAAGTTTGACGACTCGTAACAGAAAGACTGCCAAGGCATCAAATGATATTTTTTTCTAAAACGAATGCTGAAAACGGAATACTCGAATTGTAGTATCGACAGCTAGGACTCGAAAGATGTAGAAATAAAACATCAGAGTGTGCAAAAAGAGGGGTAAAAAAGAAAATAGGACAAGGTGCTCTTCGACCAGATATGTCCCTCAATATAATCAAGTTGGCCAGGTCAATGGACATTTCGGAATGCGAGGCACATGACACAGAAAACATGACCCAAGACTCGTTCTATCGATTCTCACAATCATGGCTCGCATCAAAGAACACAGCCGGGAAGAAGTGTAAAATCATTAAGGGACGACCGAAGAGCAGCAAAGCGTACAAGTCAACGATTCGGTAAACAAAACCTAACACCGCGCATTGTGGCCGTAGATATCCGCATTCCGGTCCCTGTCCAGCAAAGGGCGAGGCGTGCAACTACTGTCACGGGTCCGGACACTTTGTGACTTTTTGTCGTAAATCACAGAATAAGGAGAAAAAAGGGAGACGTCCTACACCAAGCAAAAAGCTGCAGATACAGGAATTATTGTGGTCCTTGACCAAGATCCTTCTACTAGTAATAATTGTTCAAAAATTTGTAGAAATACGGAGAAAAACTCCCATTTGATGAATTGAATTTGCATCCATAAGTGACAAAGTAAACTCTAAAACCAACAGACATAAATATATGGTAAACAACATTGATTGTGTGTATTGGATACAGTTATGACAACCACTGATATGGGCAGTCGTTTAGTAACTTTGGAGGGCGCTGTTGTGGGCACCACGGTACGTCCATCTTAGGTACTCATTGGCAAGTTAACTTATCTATATACATATTAGTTCTCTCTCGCAAGATATTGTTTCGGTTCCGTAAAATAACGGTATGCCACATATTTGATTGGGTTCCGGAAAATAATGTTATTCCACATATTGACCAAGCATATACATCGAATAACGAATCACGGGAGGCCGTGAAATCGTTTGGTGGCTTGACGAATGACATAAAATTAGCGACACGAAACTCACAATTTTCCCGCTGTCTGTTGAAGATACAGGGTGAGTAAAAAAAAATGTCCATCTGTGGTTTTGTTAATTTATCCATCTGAAGATATAATTTAATGTGTATATAAATATAACACAACGACGGGTACTCTCTCTGTGCTATGTTCACCCATTTTATTTATGGACAAAAACATGCAGTTAATGTGTATATAATAATGAAGCTCATGGATAGAAAGTGCATTCTCTACATCATGTGAAAATGAATGAAAACGGACCCAGGGATGAGCCACTTCACATGTTTAGCTGTTTTGGTGTATCTCTGTTACCCTTTAAGACTCTCCCCCGCGAGTTGTTACTTGACATTGGAAAAATGTGCAACAGAAATATATGAAAAAAGATAAACAGTGAAGAGTCTCATTCCTGTTTTTTCATCAACTGCTGTGTTCACCCATGTCAGTGTTATGAAGAGAATGCACTTTCCTTTCGTGAGCGCAATTGGAAAAAAAATGTGTGTATATTTTCTTCTATGAATGAAACATAGCATGGTTGAATGTAGTGGAGAGGTGAAGCACCCTTCCATGTGTTATACTCATATACACAATAACTTCATATGAATAAATGATCAATTCCTAAATGGACTTTTTTTACTCACCCTGTATAATTCACGAACAGACGAAGGTCATTTATGGTATGGAAAAGCCAAAACAAAAACTGAAATTACAGATAGATCCGGATGCAAGACCCGAGAGTCAAAGGTGACGGACGTGTTTCATATCTTTTACCAGAAGACCAGAAATAAAAACACACACTACTGAAAAGTACATTAAAAAAATTCTATATTGTCTGTGCTACAACAAAGACTATCTTAGAAAAGAAAAGAATTCCATTGGAAAGTATTTTTTTTATCATTTACTCTGTCAACATAATTGTCAAAGGCAATGATAATTCGTGTCAGCCAATATGAAGGACAGTCAAAATCTGTGCAGAATTATTCAAGATAGGTGTGTGTCACACCCTTGTAACCAATTTGTATTATTAGTTAAAAAGCTAATTTTTGGCTGAAAAGCTGATACTTCTAAACTGGTTTGCGCAATCAGTGAGGGAAATATTCTTTCTATTCAATCGCCAACTGCCTATGGTCCCAAACCCTGATGACGTATTATATCTCTCTCAATCACGTGATGCATTTTGTATTCTTTCATCTGCATGACACGTGAACACGTATTCAATTAATTGTCTTTGTCAACAGAAAGCACATGTGCCGCAAGGCGTGAAGACCTATATGTAATCCAATATACCAAATTAAAGCTTGGTCTTCCGACTGTGCCAGTTCAGGGATCTTGCGCTGGCAACTAAGTGGATGTCATGTTACATGAGGGAGGTGACAGGCTAATTGAATTGTTTTAAGATCCCCACCAGCCATTTAATTATCATGGATTTTGGGGGCCTGCATTGCATCAAGGGATAGAAGTGGGATTTTTTTTGTCATGGATGTAGGGGGCCTACGTCATCAGGTTTCAGGTCAATTGTGGTTCATTCACTCACATCCTGTTCTGATTGTCCGTGGTGCTAAAGAAAGCGGCATAATTAATTGCCAATTGACATACATCTGTGATTTGATCCACATGTCAGGTAAGCGCTCATGTTCACACACAATTTTTAGATTGAGACAATTACTGATAAAGAAAAACATTATTCAAAACTACAATTTTCATATCCAACACTAACTCAGAAACTCTGGCTGTGATAGGTAAACATAGGGTAAGGGGGCGTGGCATATCACAGCTCAGAGCGGACGTAGGTTAAATTTTCGCGATAAAAGCTGGCTTTCCGAAAAGTGCCTTTTCGCAATCTTTCGCTGACGAAACTAACGAAACGGGAGATAAATAATAAATTGCCTTTTTGCAATCTTTCGCTGACGAAAATAACGAAACGGGAGATAAATAATATGCCAATTTGATACAGTTTGACCGACCTGAGCTTCTTTGTCCATGTACCATCTCTCATGACTGTTTTGATGCTGACAAATGTGTGAAAAAAACCTCGACTGATTTTAACGTTTTCGCGCCTTTCTGACATCTTGTAAGAATATGACCTTCCCTATTTTTATCTCGTGACCTTTCTGATCACGTGAATAAACACACGTCGCCATTGGTTTATAACCGGCATGAATCGATTTCTTGATGATGTGAGCCAAAAGTTCAACCCCATTCTACGCATGTCCCTGTTAACTGTTGCGAAAGAAACAACGGTTTTGTTGACAAAATCCGTGTTTGAAGGCAGATTCCATTTGATTAAAATGATTAGGTGGTTGTCATAGCGCTGGAGATGCCAAATCATATTATTTATTCGATAAAATCCTTAGCCGATGTTTTCGGGCTAATCCAATGCAGTTTTTGTTGCAGCAATTGTCTTAACTGATTTTCTATATTGTGTGGTTAATATTTATTTCGTCATAGTCACTGCAAAACTGTATAGTGACAACTCTAAATCAATAGTAAAGATCAAAGTAATTACAATACATACATTACCAAATTATCTACAGAACCCAATTCAATAATGTGCTAGTTTAGAAGACCTGATCTACATTCTCCGGCCTTTTCTAATTTCTGTAATTTGATTTTAGCCTGATATTTTTACAGGCAGGCCATTACACTTTAATCAATTACAACATCAAATTATTTAGAAAAAAAAAACAAAAAATTGTACCAGTTAGATAGAAATGACGAAAGCCAACATATCTCCTGATGTTAGCGCAACCGTGTAACAAAACAACATATCATGCAGGTCAGATGAACGTTGACATGAAAGCAAACAAGCCCTTAACCCTATACTTGGTCTGGGATTTTTGGGACCTGTCCAGGCCTGGGTTGGGACCATTTCGTCCCGCCCTTGAATAGTTTACGTACCTCTTGAGCTATAGGGGACTGGAACGTTCCACATTATACCCGTGAGTCAAGCTTTACCAGAAAATGTAAAAAAAAAAAAAAAAAAAAAAAAATAGATGACCGGTTTTATGACATCACAGTGACTTCATTTACAAAAAGTGTTTTTTGTTCGATTTTTTTATTTCTTTATTTATGTGTCTTCTTCTCAAATGCTGCATGACATATCAGTAAATATTTGTGTGATGTGAAATAAAAATTCTGCCCACTTTTCTGGCGTGAAATTTGAAGAAATATGACTGTTTATCGCGAGGTCGAAATAACCACTTCAACTTGTTCAGTCCGTGTTATTCTCAAACTTGATCGTATTTTCACATCTCACGGATATAGAAAAATGGCAACGGTCCCCCATACAATGTTAACGAATTCGAGTCGTATGCAAATGACATCGACAGCAAAAGTACGCGAGAGCGGATGATTTGGCATTAACAAGTTGGCAAACTTATCAGGTGCTCACTAGGCGAAAGGAAAAGATTGAAATTAGACATATGGAAATTCTTGTTGAATTATCGCACAACCTCTAATCTGTCAAAAAGCAAAAATCCTGCAGAGTTCATGTTCGGTCACATAGTTAAAAACAATCTGCTGCCTTTGCCCTCGATTTCCATGTTTACATTCAGGTCAAACGGGAACTTGACAAAAGCCTTGAGAAAAAGACAAAATTTCATGATCAGAAGAAAGATTTGGTGAAAATTTCAAAAGCCGTCAACTTTAATCCGAAATAAAGAAAAAACACTTCCAAGGTCGTAGAAGCAAATGACAGTATGATTACAGCCACAAATGGTCAAGTCAAACTTGTAACTAGGGACAAATCTTTCTTCAAAACGTATCAAGGTCCTGATGGAGAATAAGTGTGTATAGTAGATACTGTGAATGAAAATCTGGCGGTGTGTTTCTGATTTTTCCTTGCTCGGGGACAGAGTGAATACCGTGTAATGTCTATAACATTATTGTCTATCGCTGTATGTACCACAGTATTAACCCTTCCAGGCTTCGTTGACGCCTTCCCCTACCAAACTTTCTGCGCTATCTCTGGAACGACACAAATCTGAGAGCTGACACTCCGTGGCTTTGTAATGTTTCATATTGGGGTCATTTTGAGCCTATTTGCATATCCCCCGAGCAGAGAATCATGAGTAAATTCAAGATGGCGGCCATGTGTTGTATCAGAAAAGTGATGTTTTCGTCATTTTGAGAATTTATGCATTTCCGCGAGGAAAAGCAGGCAAAAACTATTTTATCTCATAAAAGATTAATATTTACTAATATATCATTCAGTTTTTGCCGAGAAACTACTTCAATAAAAGATTCCAAAAATCTGACCTATAAATCGACAAAAAATGTCTTTCTTGAAAATGACGTCACTATATGACTTCATCAAAGCAGCCATCTCGGGTTCTTTTACATTTTCTGATGAAGCTTGATCCAAGGGTATAGTGTGGTAAGTTTCAGCTCCCTAGCTTTACGGGTAAGAGAAAATAATTAGTTGGGAGGGGCGGGGTGGGGGCGCAAGTGCCCCACCCACCACCCCCTAAGCCCAGGCCAGATAAGGTTAAGGAGCGCATTCGGCACAAAACAATTTTTGGGTAATTTTGGCTGTCTTTTGAAATTTGTTATTAGATAATTATACTCATCAGCTATTGCCTAACACGCATTAATGGTCTCGGGTGGTTTATCAGCGGTTGAAGAAAAGGTAATGCTAGATATATTGCCCTCGAAAATTCCAGTCCTAATCATCATGTCTTGGTGATCGGCACAACATCAAATTCTGTCTACAGGCGTGTGTTACAGCGGAAAACAAAAGAAATGAAACCATGAAACTGACAGTGCATAATGTCCTGACCATTCCCTGGAGAGGATTAAGGAAGCTAAAAAACAATGTAGAGGCAGGACACCATTTTCCCAGTATCACAGGAAATATTAAAATAATCCGGAAGCCGAGTGAAAAATGGAGCCAATTCCATAATCTCGATATTCAGAATTTCTTCAAACACGAAATTCCAATGAAATATCAAGGATCAACCGAAAGAAACGAAGGCCAATTCCTAATTGATGAAATAGATCCTGCCCTCCCACAAACAATATTTGCAGGAACGGCAATAGATTCGTATGATAAATCAATCAGGACATACGTAGACGACGGCTCACACGACAACAACATGATGAACAGTACAGCTGGGCTATCAATAGAATAATTCAGGTTTAATGAGGAATAATGTGTTATGGTGAGATGAAAAGTAAATTGGTACAAAAACTGGGAGAAAAGCACCCCACATGAGTGTTTATTAGTGAAAGAAAGTAAAATAATGTATACAGTCTAACTTGGTCTTACAATGTTATGTACAATGGAGCTTAGCGTAGTGCTGGGTGGAAACGTTGCCTTTAAGCATTGCGTTGGAGCAGAACTTGCGTTTGATCATTGCATAACATATCACCGTTGTAGTTGAATACTCGTCTTTGAATATGAACAGCGTTACAACACACATGATAGAAAAGGCATTTGGTTACAAAAATTAACAAATCAAGGCCTTATGTTGTTGTTGTTGTTTTCACCTTATTCTTTAGCATGGATAGGGGAATGGTATGAATATCTACCTTCAGATTAACCACATATGATCTTATACATAAAATAATATCGGTATAAATATTAATGGGAATGAACCAAAATTGATAAGTAAAATGATATTCAGGTAGTCGAGGGCTCCGGAACCCATTGCTCTTTTCATCCCAGACGTCACGTGGTTCATTATATTCATATCTGACGATATGATATGTCGATGCTTCCTGCCACGGTAATGTAGAATTAATTGAGCTGACAGACGTTTCCTTCTTATTGTTAGAGTATAAGGGCGAATGTTTCCTACATGAGATGCATTCATTCGCTCAAGTACATGTCTTCACCGTCGACTGTCATAACGTACGGTACCTCGTCTTTGATGATTCCATTGTGCATTTTAGAAAGCTTATGCACAATGCGCATTTCCGGTCTGTGGGCTTATCTCTCAGATGGCGTAATATTATCCCTACCTGGCCTGGGGGAGCACTTTCGCCTCCCCCTGTTGATGTTTTGCTCCTATCTCCGGAACGAAGAAAACTTGAGGGCTGACTGACACTGCGTGACTTTTACACACTGAAAACACACCTCGGTTAGATATTTGCACAATCAAGAGTAATTCCAAACCCCAGAATATTGGTAGACTCTCCAGGCCCCCAGTTCCCAAAATATTGGCGATCCATAATCAATTTCTCGCCCTGCTATCAAACCAGTGTTTTACTCCGAAGGAAATCGTTGGTATTAGTATATCTTCTTGCCACTAATCTGGAAGCAGTGTTCAGTCTACATGAAATATTCTTTTTCGACAATTACGTCGACAATAAATTTCTTGCCTAGGTTCCCAAGCGAGTTTTATGTGAGGGGAAAATGTTTTTGTCGGTGGTCTCGAATCAGTGTTTTAGTCCAAAAGTAAACATTTGTCATTGGATGAGAGTCGACAAGAAATTCTTTAAAGCTTCTCTCGAACCAAAGTTTGGGACCGAAGTAAAGCCTTGGTCGTGGTCAACCATGACGATTGACAATATATTTCTTATATTTTTTTTTATCATTTAGAAAGTGATACTATAACAGTATTTTCGTTATTTTGGGGTAACACTATCTTAGAATAGCACAAATTCTAGTGCTGAAAATTTGGTCGAGTCCCGTGCGGGATTCGAACCGGCGACCCCAGAGTCAGGCACCTAATCGCCAGCACTGTATGTCGGCGATCTAAACCACTCGGCCAACGGGCCTCCCACAAAAATAGGAGGTAGCAGACCGGTAGACTTGAAAGCGAACATACAGTACCCCTCTGATGATCGTAATGACACAGCTCCCAAAGCTGAATAGATATATTTTTTATCATTTAGAAAGTGATCGTATAACAGTATTTTCGTTATTTTGGGGTAACACTATCTTAGAATAGCACAAATTCTAGTGCTGAAAATTTTTCAGCACTAGAATTTGTGCTATTCTAAGATAGTGTTACCTCAAAATAACGAAAATACTGTAATATATTTCTTGTCGCTACTCTCGTTGTGTTTTAGTTCGAATGAGAATATTGGACAAGGTCTTCCCTTCACACTGTTTCAGAGAAAATAATTTGCCTCGCCTGGATTGACTGACTCTACTGAAAATTAGAGCTAGTCTAATCCATATTGGTTATTCCTGACATTGATTTATTGTTGCCATTTTCATAGATTACAGTCGATTGATTGCTGCCGTTTTCATTGAGTAGAGTTGTTGAGTACTACCTGTTCTTGATTATTTTGTCATTCATGTTGCCATTGTCTATCGCTGGTGAAGATTACATTTTTACATTTTTGCTTTTGATTTAATAGGGCAGTAATATCATTCATTGCCATTGATTATTGCTATTGACTACTGTCAGTCATCAATTATTGAAATCGATTATTGTCAGTCATTTGTTTGCAACATTATTTTATCATCTCATTTAGTGTGATCAAACCGCTATTAGTCAGTGTCGCTAATTGTTCATGCCTGGAAGTTAGTCATTCATTTTCTTCACTGACTACTGTGATCTGCTGTTGTCGTTGCCCATCGCTGGTAATGCCCATAACTGTACTTATGTCGTTATTGCCGTTGAGTGTTACTCATGCTGTACTAAACGTGGAATATGGTCAGTTACTAGTGTTCCCGAGTATGGCTATCGAGTATGGGAATTCATTATTGGCTGATAATTTTCACTGCTGTTATTGAGTATTGTCCGTGACAGTCAAAGGTTATTGGTATGGAGTACTGACATACGTTATACATTCCATATTGTGAATGGTTTGTTTTTCTCTTGTGTCTGGAGGTGAAATTATTTCACTGTTTGCTGGTAACTATTTTGTATGTGCAGGTGTGTGCATGGTTACATAGTTTTTCATGAGTGCACAGGAAAAACTTTGACCTGCTCACCCTTGACTTACGTGGGGACTGTGCCGACCGACTTGCACCCTGGAAGACCGCTGCGGAACAGAATTCCTTAACCGTATCTGACCTGGGCTTTTTCGGGCCTGTCCTGGCCTGGGGGGGGGAGGCGAAATGCCCCCCCCCTAATTATTTTTCTTACCCCTTGAGCTAGGGGGCTGAAACTTACCACACTATACCCTTTGGTCAAGCTCTACCAGAAAATGTAAAAAAAAAATCCAAGATGGCCGCCTTGATTACGTCACAGTGACGTCATTTTCCAAAACGGCATTTTTTTGGTCGATTTTTCGGTAGGATTTTCCGATTTTTTTATTTATGCAATTTCTCGGCAAAAACTGCATGATAAATTAGTAAATATTAATGTAATGTGAAATAAAATAGTTTTTGCCCGCTTTCCATCGCGGAAAAGCAGAAAGTTTGAAAAAATATGACAAAAACATAACTTTTCTGGTACCCCACGTGGCCGCCATTTTGAATTTACCCATGATCCTCTGCTCGGCGGGTTATGCAAATAGGCTCAAACTGACCCCAATATGCTAAGCTATAAAGTGAAGGAGTTTCAGCTTTCCATTGTTTATCGTTCCGGAGATGGCGCAGAAAGTTGGTAGGGGGGCAATCCCCCCCCAGGGCAGATAGGGTTAAACACGTGAGACAAACAGACTTCGGGTAGGGAGTGGTCCGGTATTGGCGATGGTGAGCAGTGGGCATCCCCGAAGGCTACTACTAGTTGAGTACCGTCTCGGACGGAAGCCTATACTGGTTCTTGCCAGATAGATAAAACAGATGAAGGGAACAATCAGGCCAACATTGGGTAGTAGTTATTCGGAATTGGTCGACAGGAGTCCGAGCTTGACTACCTATAACCCAAAGTGACTAGATATCGAGAGATCATTGGTGATTGTATGTAAGACGAGACATGTTCCGGTCCAGGTGTAAACTGACGCCGCGGACCCGTGTAGCGATTCTAACTGCAGTCTCATTTGGTGAGACCAGAATGTGAAGAGGTAATGGTGACGGAGCATTTCCAGACAGATCCCAATTCAGTTGATGGTGCGTCCTTACTTGGAGGCGTGGAGGAAATGTACAACGAACTGTCAGAGTTGCAACACAAGCATTCACAGGTGTTCAGTAACACAGATGACGATATAGGTTGCATCACAGATGTGGAACAGAAGATCCATACTACCCACGACATACCCTTTAGGGTTCCGCATAGAAGAGTACCACCCCGCCAGTGGACGAAGGTGGGCAAGTACTTCCGCAAAGCTTTGAACAGAGGGGTTATCCGGCATGCATGCAGTCCACATGCATCTCCAGTTGTGACAGCACGGAAAGCCAATGGCGAGAGACGCAAGTTAGTCTATGGGCCAGAGTCGAAACTGGCAAATTCTAGTAATCATTCTTGAAGAGGTATATGTCTGTAGATGTTATCCATATGTCATAATCATTGCAGATCGGTAGCTTATAGGTAGTATACCATGCCTTTTCAGCCCTACCCCTTTCCCAATTCTGAATCCAAACTTGAGGGGTGGTGTATGGTCCATCAGATATTTTTCTTATGCTTCCCTCTAGAGATCTAAAACTTCGCACACTTTGGACATAGATGCTCTTCTATTGAAACAAGCAAACATCATGTCGCAAAATCATTTGGTGACGTCACAGTGACGTAGTAACCCAGTGATACATTTATTGTCTCATTTTTGTTCATTTTCAAATTGATTTTTTCAAATTCTGCTGGTACCAATTGGCATGGTAGATTCGATTCATGTTCATTGAAGAGGTATTTCTATGTAAATGTTACCCATATGTGATAACAGTTGCAGGTCGGCAACTTATGGGTAGTTATAGCACACTTTCGGAACCCTACCCCACCCCCATTCTGAACCCAAATATGGGGGGTGGGTTATGGTTCCTCAAATATTTTTTATCATTCTTGCTGCTAGAGGGCTGAAATTTTCCACAGACTACATTTAGCTCCTTGTTTATAGAAACCAGTAAACATAAATTAACAAAATCTTTTGATTACGTCACTATGACGTCATAAAACGGAAAATCAGATTTTGCCGGCCTTTTGGTCGTTTTTCAATATATACTTCTTATTTAGTTGGTACCATTTGAGGTAGCAGATTCCATCAATGTTTCTCAAAGTGGTATTAGTATGTAGTTGCTACCCATAGGTTATAACATTTGAACATCAGTAGCTTAAGGGTAATTGTATCTCGTTTAATGAAACCTGACCTTGGGGGTGGAGGGGTATGGTCCACCAGATAAACCTATGTCTAACGAGCTAAACGATTATACCCTATACTTTTTAGTCCTATGCTATTATAAAAAGCTAAACCAAATGATAAAACGTTTAATTACATCATCGTATCACGCCAAAGTAACACATACATGTATATACATATCTTTTAACTCTTTCATTATAAGTATGTGTGAGCTGGTGTTATTCACCATTTGGGGGTGAATGAGGACAGTTATATTAAAATGATAATATACCATCGATTAAATAATAGTAGGTTCTTCGATGCAAAAACATGCCAAAAATGGACTGTCGATCTAGGTCCGTGTAACCTTGCACAGTTCAATTTTCGTTTTTTTGGTTCCTCAAAATCAAAAATTGAAATTTAACCGTCAATTTTCAATTTTCGTTTTTTGTTTCTGTAATCTCAAAATCAAAAATTGAAATTTGACCGTCAATTTTCAATTTTCGTTTTTTGTTTCTGTGATCTTAAAATCAAAAATTGAAATTTCACCGTCAATTTTCAATTTTTGATTCTGGGATTACAAAAACAAAAAACGAAAATTGATATTTGATAGTCAGTTTTCAATTTTCGTTTTTCGTTTTGCTTGACGCAAAAATGAAAATCCAATATTGAAAATTGCCTCGACTTGTCCGTTTTTCATTTTTTGATTTTAACTTTGACTTTTCAATGTTAAGTTCGCACGTGGACGGGTTATGATGTCACTTCCGGTATGACGAGTAAAATAGAAAACTCAAATCGTGTCGTATAAGAGATGTGAAGCGTGAGAGGCATGTGACCCACCAGGCCATCCTCGGGAGCCAGTGTATTGATCGATTTGTTAGGGTATCTATGCATTGCCTTGGTTAGTTGCCCACGATAGTTCTGGATAAAACAAAGATCGAGGAGTATCCTCTAAATCAAGTCAATTATTGAACAGGCTCAGCAAGCTCATTACGCCAAACCACTAGCTGTAATGTTTGAGATGTGACACCGCTGGCATAACTTTGATGTCTGGCTGAAATCGTCACCGAGAGTCAAAGCAAAAACCGCCGGCTTGGGATACCGACATGCTAATTCAAAATAACCTCGGGGGATGAAATGTTCGAGATTGAGGCAAAGACTCAAAAACTCGGATCACCAAAAATGTCCGAGTAAACCCTGTGAGAGGATTCACGATTTACCCGAACTTGCGAAGATGCACCAGACAGGTCTGGATAGGCGGCATCCCGTATACATTGGTTATTGGTATTGAGGCCTAAGCCAATCAGGACGCAGTCTTAGATTTTCTCATTTCTAAAAATAGATGTTTAGAGCGCTACAAAAGCGAACAGCATTCATGCAAGCAACCGCTATTTGTTACTGATTTGAAATATAGTATTCATAAAGATACCAACAAAGATGTAATACCAATAAGAGCAAGCATCGCGGTGATGGGCCGCGAAATCCGTATATGGCCAGCGTTCCGTAAACCACCATTTCAAACAAGCACACAAACGTCACGTTTGATGCCAGACGTCTGACTACTTCGACGCTTCAGGTCCAATCTTCATTCTCTATTTTTGGGACCTGGATCGTTGGAGCGTTCACATGCCCGTCAACGTTCAGCGTCAAAAACGCTTTAACGCTTTAAGTGCGGGTGTCGAAAGCTTCAACGCATCGACGCGGGAAGTTCATTTTGGGGTTATGATTAGGGTACCCACGTATTTAATATTTTACCCTACTTTAATGAAACTCATATGTGTATCAACCCTGTTGTTCTCCATATAATGCTTCACACCTACTGCACGAATGCCTACTCACTTCTGGACTTGCGCAGTTGGTCCATTATAATCTAGCTCGAATGCCTGGCTCCAGGGATCTATAGTGTGGTAACACTCCCATATCTTCCCCCCTACTGGCTTTCCATATTGTGCTCCACACCTGCCTAAACAATCCGATTTGCACTTTTCATACTACTCCGCGGACCAAAAGTGACATCATAAGCCTTGCGCGTGCGCAGTTAACATTGATGCGTCAAAGTTAAAATCAAAAAACGAAAAACGGACAAGTCGAGGCAATTTTCAATATTTGATTTTCATTCTTGCGCCAAGTAAAACGAAAAATGAAAATTGAATGTCAAATTTCAATTTTTGATTCTGAGAAACCGAAAACGAAAAACGAAAATTGAAAATTGACGGTCAAATTTCAATTTTTGATTTTGAGAAACCAAAAACAAAAAACGAAAATTGAATTGTGCAAGTTTTACTATTCTGTGTTGAAAATTTCTCCTCGACATGGTGTACATTTCTTGTACAACATGTATCATGATTGCTGAGTGTTCACCCCAAATACAGATTCGGAACTTGGTAATATCTCGCCCCATCGCGAGAACTTGAATGTGGCAGGATTAGAATATCGAATATGTGGCAGGAGTAGTGTGCTGACATCAGCGTGGGCGATTGAAAACACAGGCGATGTTCAGGTCAAGTTTCCAACGTCCAACGTACTTTACCACCGCGTTTCGGTGTGGTATAAATAGAGGACAGCCAGTGGATGGAAGAGACAAAGAAACTGTATAAAATTTAACCACCAAAGCCACAAAGAAATCAAATCCGGAGACTACTCTGTTCAATTCCATGAAATGCGTCTGCCCGGATAGTTAGGAGGAAATCGTTTCTAACCATAATTGCATGGTATGTGATGTAAAATGAATACCGGTATCAAACTATAGAACCAATTCGGAATCGACAATTGTCAATATTAATGATGAAGCTGTATGGAGATTTTAGTACACGACCAATATGAACGTTCAACCAGATTTGATGATATGAAACGAACATCATGATGTCTTTAATTTCAGCATCATTCGAAATGGCTGTCAATTTTCCTTGCATAAAATACTACCTTGCTATGCCTGTGTAGAAGTTTGTGTTATTAGAGTCTTGTGAGTAAGCGCTTTCGACTATTGATGTAGAAATTCCATAAGTGTCATGCATTATTGTATCAGCACCACAAATCTATAGAACATGTCATGACTGTATGCAGGAAAATGTGTAATCGGGGCAGGTTGGTGTGATGATCCTGGGGTTTTACTGATGCAGGGAACATTCATTTGGTGTATGGTTATCTGAAGTGCAAAACCGCCACAGACTCGAGTTCAAGGTATTTAGCTCCATTCAACTTCTGATCAATATTTCTAAACTGCCTGGTCATTCATGTGCCTAATTTTAAGGCAAATCATTTCATCATAATGGTATATGGGCAGTTAGTTTGAGTGGAAGTGAAATAATTTCTGAACATTGTTATCGAACTATCTGTCTCTGCAGCTGACGATGTAGGCATACTCTCTGCATCAACGCTGGCATTTTCATGTTCACCTGGAGATGTTAGCAGGATATATGATACTTCCTTTCAGCAACCATCCCAGTCGAGTATGGTCACCGCCTGTTAGTCCAGTTTCAGGTTTGCAGCATTTCACTATCGAGTATCGGCATCAATCCGATTGATGACGAAGCCTACGATGACGTTAACACGTATGCATGGTTCCCTTGACATATTCGTTTTCATTCAGACAAAAGTTATACATGCAGGTGCGAATCATCATCGCGAATACCATGGTCTACCTTAACACTCATGAAACGAGTTGACATTCATTTTAAACAGCTAATTATGGAGTGATCTTGTGGCGCTCCTGTTTGGCTGAGATCCGGAAAGGCGCATTCTGACCTCGGCGGCGGACTCCTGTGACCTTTGATCAAAGCAAAGCGAATTACTTTATTGGCTGAGAGAGTAGGCGACATCATCAATGACTTATTTACCTTCGGGAAAGTCGTTTGGGGGGGGGGGGAGCTCCCGACAGTACAAGAGATAGGAGGGGGAATGAACTGGTAGCGGGGGTGGAATCACCTTGTTGTTTCCTGGATATCTTTCCACCATCAGATTTCTCAGTAGGTATATCATATGTGTTTTGAGACGATGTGAATACGCTAACACGTTATTGAATGGTATTGCGTTTTCTGCATTTCTATCTTTTGCAATCTCTGAAAGAGACAATTGGGCATGCATATATGTAGCTCCCAGCAGGCAGCAGCCTTCACGGGATAATGCCCAGACGCAATAGTGGCATCACTATCTTCTGAAAAGCTCTAAAAGGGCAA
This sequence comes from Hanleya hanleyi, assembly GCA_036873755.1. Taxonomy (NCBI): domain Eukaryota; kingdom Metazoa; phylum Mollusca; class Polyplacophora; order Lepidopleurida; family Hanleyidae; genus Hanleya; species Hanleya hanleyi. The sequence goes on from JAVTVY010048786.1 coordinate 73,593, forward strand.
TGTTTATGCATATATTTTTTATCATTTAGAAAGTGATCGTATAACAGTATTTTCGTTATTTTCGGGATAACACTATCTTAGAATAGCACAAATTCTAGTGCTGAAAATTTGATCGAGTCCCGTGCGGGATTCAAACCGGCGACCCCAGAGTCAGGCACCTAATCGCCAGCACTGTATGTCGGCGATCTAAACCACTCGGCCAATGGGCCTCCCACAAAAATAGGAGGTTCATCAGACGGGTACTGTATGTTCGCTTTCAAGACTACCGGTCTGCTACCTCCTATTTTTGTGGGAGGCCCGTTGACCGAGTGGTTTAGATCGACGACATACAGTGCTGGCGATTAGGTGCCTGACTCTGGGGTCGCCGGTTCGAATCCCGCACGGGACTCGATCAAATTTTCAACACTAGAATTTGTGCTATTCTAAGATAGTGTTATCCCAAAAATAACGAAAATAATGTTTCTGCATTTTAAGAAGCAAACCGCATTTCAAATACAGATATCTAACACATATGACCATCTCTAGCTATGAAACAAATTTGCAGTTGGCACCACCGAGTGGATAATCCGTTCATAACATTTGCATGACTAAAGCATAACATTTGCTGGAATACCACTTTGACCAACCAGGATTAGCTGGCCAAGAAGGCAAGAAAGGGTAACGTCTTAAAAGCGATACAAATTCTAAGATGGCCAACATTAGCTCATCATAAAGGGTGACAATCTGTTCTAGCTTTTGTAAATTGAGAAGGTATTTGTACTCATCAAGGTTAATTGCAATTATAACAAAATGACAGACATCTAAAGTCACAAGACGAAATTGGTTGGAAGATACGGATTGGAAGGACGATTAGTAGTCAAGATGAGAATCAAAGGAAATATCGTAATATCTCGGAATATTTCCTTAATTGTCCTTCTCCACGTCTTCCGTAGGGCCACTGCTTGGCCGCTTACGCTCTTCAAAGAAACATAACAGGATTTACCACTTCATTTGGTCCAAGTAAAAATGACAAAATAACTGCATCAGATGAAGGGTTCAATGGATGCTTCAATAAAACGAGAGATCCTTAAGGATCTTGGCGCCCACCATTGTCCGATAATTGTAAGCTAATGACAAGAGGATCTTTTTGTCCATTGTTACTACTTAAGAACAAACGAATGATTCGTAATTTTGTTTGCAGAATTTCGAATTTGAGTGAAAAAGATCGAAACAGGGGCACTGGAAAACACCAAGATATTATCTTTCTAAGTTTCAGGAGTTTCAAGATTTCTAGAAACTGTACTTGATGTCGGTTGTTATAGTACAAGTGAAATGAGCAAAGTTAGTCTGAAAGTGGATGTCCAGAGGATCCTTCATCTTCGTTTTGAAGTATTTTTTTTTCACACATGTCATCATTGGATACTGAAAGTGAAGACAGATGTCTTTGACACTTTCGCATGAGCTATGAAACATACTTAAGATTTTATAATTAGGAACGAATGCTAATTCTGTTCTGCTTACTGGGCTAGTTGAGTTCTCTCTTTTAAGATATCATGCTCGAAAATAGTAAGATGGTACAAAACTTAATACTGAAGGGACCCGGTCTGTGCCGTAATGTTGAACCTTTGAAAGTGTCTGAATGCTGATTATCTCCCTTGGATCAAACCACGCAGTAGTCTACAGTTGTCGAGTTGTGACGTTGTGTCACAAGAGTGACGTCCCTTCGTGTAGCCGACCCGTCGGCAGACGAAACGGTGGGGAAATTCACTTGCAATGTCATGGACTAAAGTAAACTGATTTAAAATTTGAAGAAATACATTTTAATTCGGAATCATTTGAACTCCTTGATATAGAAGGTGAAGGTATGGATATTCCCTATAGTCAATATATAGAATATGCCCCACCGTTTGATCCGCTTACTCTTGTGATGCAACATCACAACTCGGGAATACCGTTTTAATTTGAAGCGTAACTTGGATTTTCGAATCGGACCAAAAAGGTATCTTGCACAACTAGGCCCCATGTGGGAACTGTGTACTAAATTTAAGAAAGATCCATGAATTATTTCCTGAGAATTCACGATAACAATGTTTCAAGGGGAAATTCAAGATGGCCACCTGGCGGCGATATTGAATTTTCGAATCGGACCAAGAAAGTTATCTTGCACAACTGGACCACAAGGGGAACCTGTGTACCAAACTTCAGAAAGATCCATGCAGTACTTCCTCAGAAATCACGATAACAAAGTTTCATGGGGAAATCCAAAATGGCCACCTGGTGGCCATATTACATTTTCGAATCGAACCGAAAAAGGTATCCTGCACAACTAGACCCCAAGGGAACCTGTGTACCAAATTTGAGAAAGATCCATGCAGTAATTCCTGAGAATTCACGATAACAAAGTTTCATGGAGAAATCCAAGATGGTCGCCTGGTGGCCATATTGGATTTTGGAATCGGACCAGGAAAGGTATCTTGCTCAATTAGCCCACAAGGGGAACCTGTGTACCAAATTTGACAAAGATCCATGAAGTAGTTCCTGAGAATTCACGATAACAAAATTGCATGGAAAATTCAAAATGGCCGCCTGGTGGCCATATTGGATTTCGAATCGGAGCGAAAAAGGTATCTTGCACAACTAGACCCTAGGGGAAACCTGTGTACCAAATTTGAGAAAGCTCCATTCACAGCATTAAAGGATTTTTATCAATATTTTTTTTCTCTGGAATATATTAGTACTTAAATAAGAATAAAAAAAAAATTCTTTGTCCCCTGAGGGCGTATTTAAGCCTTTTTAATTAAAGACCTGTAGCTCAATTTCCGCCAGTTAACGAGCTTAGGTGTCACGTGACCTTGTGACGTCAGACAGGCGACCGTATCCTGCGGGCAGCTGTCTGAGCTATATATTGAGCTGTGGATTTGCGATTACTCCATCGCGTATATCGCTGTATAATTAATAAAAACGATAACTTCCTGAGAAATCACGATAACAAAGTTACATGGGGAAATCGAAGATGGCTGCATGGTGGCCATATTGGATTTTCGAATCGTACCTGAAAAGGTATCTTGCACAACTAGACCCCAAGGGGAACCTGTGTACCAAATTTGAGAAATATCCATGCAGTAGTTCCTGATAAAATCGCGATAACAAGGTTTCATGGGGAAATCCAAGATGGCCGCCTGGTGGCTGGATCTTGCACAACTAGACCCCAAGCACAACTAGACCCCAAACACAACTAGACCCCAAGAGGAACCTGTGTATCAAATTTGAGAAAGATCCATGAAGTATCTGGCCATTGGCCATATTGGATTTGGCGGTTGGCCATATTGGATTTTCGAATCATACCTGAAAAAGGTATCTTGCACAACTAGACCCCAAGGGGAACCTGTGTACCAAATTTTAGAAAGATCCATGCAGTAGTTCCTGATAAATCGCGATAACAAGGTTTCATGGGGAAATCCAAGATGGCCGCCTGGTGGCCATATTGGATTTTCGAATCGGACCGAATCGGACCGAAAAAGGTATCTTGCACAACTAGACTCCAGGGGAAACCTGTGTACCAAATTTGAGAAAGCTCCATGAAGTACTTCCTGAGAAATCACGATAAAGTTTCAGAATTGGAAAAACAATTGGAAAACCAACCAAAATTTCGTCAATAAATGCTGCCACATGTTATTACATCACTATGACATCATACAATGGTAATACTAAGGTATGTTAACTTGTGCCAATGGACCAGGCTATCCCCACAAAGTATGTGAAGTTTCAGCTCTCCAGCGACAGAAATAACTAATATATCCGAGGAACCATTCCCCTGCTCCCATTGTTTGAGTTCGGAATACGAGCAGGGGTGGGGTTAAGAAAGTGTGTTTTGCTACCGTTAAGCTACCGATCTGCATAGGTTATTACATATGGATAACATCTACATTCATGTACGTCCTCGAAAAACATTACTAGAATTTGCTACCTCGAGTGGTACCGATCGGTGAAATTTGGGGCCATATAGCACTCTTATGGTATCGGATAGGGATCGTTTCAAAATTACGACATATGACATCATGGTTAAGGTTTGTCAAGTGACATACCTTCTTTAGTTTGTGTTAAATGTTAGGAAACTGTTATGAATAATAATTTGTCATATTATTTAGACTATCTACCATCCCCCTCTATTTGCGAAGGATTTGTTGACCTGGAAATGGTGGAATGAGTGTTATTTGACTTCTCTCCCAATTATTTTTTGTGAAACCCAGAGCTAGATGGCTATCACTTTGCACACGATATTTGTGTAAAAAGAGCGAACGGATGTTTTTTTTTAAAACAGCAGTTTAAATGGCTACTCTACGTCAGAGTGACGTCATATGCTACAAGATGAGTTTATTACCAAGTTTGAGTTATCTGTTTCTACATTCTTGCCCCCAAAAAGCTGTTAAAATATATCGGGAAATCATTACGTGGTATGAAATAAAGTAGAAATTCCAGGCAGAAAGATTCGTTTTAAGAGTACATCCTCGAAGCCGCCATATCGAATTCACCCATTCTGCTTATGCTACACTTCGGGGAGAGAGGAGTGGGTCCACGCAAATACGACCAGAAGTTGTATAGTTTCAAATCATGAATTTTTAGCTCCAAATTTGTTCTCCTAGAACTAGATAAATTGCCACACCCCATTTTACGGCCTTCCCAAGACCAAACAGAAAGCTCTGCCCTTACCCAGTAGGTTTCGAAAATATCCCGATCTTTCCAATTCACCCCGCGGAATAATTGCGTCAAATGGAAGCCCTTAACCTCATATGAGTTCAGTGTATATGCTCGAATATTATTAAGTATTTACGGTTTACATAAGGCATTTTGCTTGGGTTTCCACCAATAATGAACGTCTTGTAGTTGAGTATTGCCATCACTGGAAGCTATACCGATGTGTTGACATAAGGACAAGGAACATCATTGTTTTTTCTATATCGCTACCTATACATAGAGGCCAGGGAACACAACATTGATAGCACTTCTCAGACTTATGATGAGAGAGACACATATATCTAAATTCAATCACATAGTTGTTATCACGGAACGTATTAAAAGACTTCCGCCTTCGCACCGCTCTCCCGTTCGTGGGCTTCCATCGACCAATCTATTCTCTGAACTACAGAACATAGAATATGGTCATTCACAGCATTAAAGGATTTTTATCAATATTTTTTTTCTCTGGAATATATGTCAAAAGAGTTAGTACTTAAATAAGAATAAAACAAAATTCTTTGTCCCCTGAGGGCGTATTTAAGCCTTTTTAATTAAAGACCTGTAGCTCAATTTCCGCCAGTTAACGAGCTTAGGTGTCACGTGACCTTGTGACGTCAGACAGGCGACCGTATCCTGCGGGCAGCTGTCTGAGCTATATATTGAGCTGTGGATTTGCGATTACTCCATCGCGTATATCGCTGTATAATTAATCGAAAACGATTCGAAACCATGGAGGAATATGCCAGTGGTGATGATCTATATACAGAGGACATAAATGGACATCTTGACGTTCTGCCGTATCAGTTTGAACCCGTACCAAACGACCGAAATGAGGTGGAACAGAGGGACAGCGAATCTGAAGCAGATGAATCGTCCCTCAAGGAACAAGGTCGACTTGTAAACACATACTGGTATGTTATTTATTATCTATGCCGGACGTTATATATAGGCCCCCTATGCACAGAATGAATAAATATTTAGACAATGATCGAAATAATTTGTTAGTCCAGGCCTACCTGATGAAATATCAACACAGAGACATACGCCAATTTTGGAGTTTTCTCTTTCTGTCAGGTCAGTTTGAAAGCACGACGTTAGATATCATCTACCAAAAAGATTTAGTTGATTTTTTTTACTTCTGACAAATCTGTGTTCAATAAATTATTTCCAGTAGGAATATGCCGTCCAGCTAGCGTAATTGATAGGAAAGAACAAATTGCGACTTTCTAGCCGTCCTGCTCCCGTCTTTTCGCAGATAAATGGCAGGGGGGGGGGAGAGGGGCAATTTCTCGCACAACGGGTGTTGGTGACATTATCAGATAAATAAATGAATAAGTAGTATATATACAGTTCCTTGAGTAAATGTCAACAGTATGATAACAATAGTATTATACTAGGTGAGAAATATTTTTATGGACAGGATTAGGCTTGTGGAGCTGACTGGATTAATTAACAAGGGACAAGGGAAAAAAATAAAAAAATTCTTAGTTAAGTACTAAATCTTCTGATACATATTCCAGAAAAAAAACTATTGATAAAAATCCTTTAAATCTTTTACTTCTGAACTGTTGTTCTATCGAGAGATGTAATGCAACTGGATAACATCGCGTGACAAAATGTCTAGACTATTTAACAGGAAATAATTTTACAAGGGCACCAGTTTCCATATCAAATACTTGGTAAAACTCATGATTCAAGCAGCCCTACCGCCACTCGGGTCAAGCAACCCTAAATATTCTGCTATAGTAATCCATCATACTTCTCTACAATGCCTCACCCTACACTTATCCTGTTAACCAGAAAACAGTGGAATCTGAAGTGACGAAAAAAAGAAACTATATCGATAGAGATTATTGTATACTAATTTTCATATCGGCTCTGGTATCAGCCCGAGACCCTGATATCAGTAAGAGGGCCGATATGGGGTCGAGGGCTGATGCTAGGAAAAAACGAAAACAACGCAAATTTCGGGCATCCCCTCACATGCCTCATGGCCGCCCATGATCCATTGGCCGAATGAGTATGCATACAGTTTAAAAATGACCCCAATAAGATTTGCTACTGAATCACGGAGTGTTAGGTCTTATTATGTCGCTTTGGGGAGAGTAGAAAGTTTGTTAATGAATCATGTCCCATTCCCCGAAGGCATGGTAGGGTAATGAGACATCAACAGAACTTCACGTGATACAATATTCAATTGTAGCATACACGCTTAAAACTAAAGTGTTGAAACTTACTCGTAAAGTGTTGAAATAACCCTTTAAGGAAGTAGAGGATGTTCATTTCTAGAGGTTGAATGTTTTTTTAAATTTCAGAATTTTTTTCATCAGGTTATGAGAAGATGGTCCATGAAAAAAATGCGGGGTCACCATACTCGTTAAAAAAATATGGCAGCCGAATGCATGTATACGACTTAAAAGCCATAACACTGAATACATAGGAAAATTTGAATTTTTCCTTGCTTAATGCCCAATAAATCAAACTTCTCAAGGTCAAATTTTCCCCATTTTGCTATATAATGCTGAACACGTGTAATTCTTGTTGGGCATGTAATAAAAACGGGGGGCACCATACTTTCTTAGAAAATATTATCAGTATAACAGATAAACTGAGCCTTTCCGGTCCTATTTCCAAGAGGGGTGGGGTGGGGTGGGGGAATCGGGGTGGGGGTAGGGAATGTTATTGGAGATTCATTTATCAGCCATTTACAAGTTTCCTTTTAGTTGAAATTGACTAAGAGTGAATTTTTGGGGATGTCAGAGGCACAATTTTCAACCTCGAGAGCACGTTGCACCTCCCAACCGTTGAATCTACAATGCCAACTGTTTCGTCAATCCTATCACATTATCGAACCACCAGTAAAACGCATAAATGCTTCTGTTATGTCTTTTGTTGACTGATATCCCATTTTGAGATATCTGGGTACTTTTTTTTAGGAAATTCAGCTTGTTTTGAAAAATTCGACAAACCACCACGTTGTAGCCCCATAAAAGCAGGAAAATGAACGTCCGCTACTCCCTTAAGTGTGTCCACAGGGATAGCACTTAAAGAACAGTCCATGTGGACACACTTAAAGGGTTATTCCAACACTTCACGAGTAAATTTCAACACTTTAGTTTTAAGCGCGTACATTTTAGCATTGTGAATGTAGTTAGCTATAGTTTGATACCAAAATTGACAGGTTTATATTATGATATTTTAGGTTAAATGGGCGTGGCATAAAAAACCCTTGCCGAATGGTGCCACGATGGCATCGAGTATGAATGTACACATGCCAAGCTAGCATTTGGAGCAAGAAAATAGCATTTACTACACAATATTACGGCTCCCCTTGTTGGCTGTCTGACTATTTCTAGATGGCTGCTTCAAATCTTCCGTGCGTTACGCTTCATTAAGCGCATAGCCTTTACTTCGGTAGTATCTGGAACCAGGCCAACCGAGTAAGAAAAAATACAGCACGCTGAGTCATCTGCCATGTGAAAAAGAGTGTAAATATAACCCGTAATGTGCGAGGGTTTATTATATCATATCGAGGTGGATACAATTAGAGCAGTTAGTTTAACAGAAAAACTTCAACCGAGCGTGGTGACCTACATCGTAGTGTATCAGTTGTTTGTATCGAGGATATGAATTTCTCCAGCCTAACCAGTCTCGCATCCTCAGAGCAAAGAGAGGCACAGCAGATGTAATGGAGGGTGGTGAAAGTAATGGCGTGGATGTCATTCTCCTCTCTTTAGGAAAATATGGGAAATGGCAAATCTACCAGTTTGCTCTTCTCTGTGGCGCCTACATTCCCATGGCTTTCCAGTATGCAAGTATTGTATTCATAGGTAAGAAGTTGGTGGAATCTCCAGCTATGATTTTCTGATTTTTCTTACAAGTTTCATAGATTACATATCTGTTAGTGTGTTTGATAAAATTCGAGAATATATTTATTCGAATTGGCAAGTTTCAAACGTGAGGAAACCTGAACGGCGAGATGTCTCCTCTATTCGACTTGTAAATCTATAATGCGGCAGTCACAAGAACTCATACTGCCTAAAATAGGCTTAGGAGCTGGGAATTGATTGAATAGAAAATAAGAAGTATGGCGTCGTGAGTTGAGAACTAGCAGAACCTCCTCCTATGGAAATGATCCGACGGGTATTTTGGCATTGACTAAACAGGTAAATGGAATTGCTATGCTATTTTTCTCTGGCCCACGTTTCATTTGTTCACGAAGTAAACAAATCTCCAACAGTCAACACATAACTAGATATTTAGTAGTCACTGTTGGGACCGTACGCTCTTTATTCTGTCAACATCAGTAGAAAACTACCATTCATATCACATATAATATTCCAATATTATGATTCCCCGATGAGGTCAAATGCATAAAAACGATATCACACACCATCACACGGGTAGAGCGTATTAGCGCTATGCGGGCCGTAAAACTGTGTCAGAATAGCCATGGGGTAGAGTGAAATTTAATAAAAGCAAAAAAACAAAAAATAAAAAAACCGAAAAAAACAAACAAAAAAAAACCAAACAAACAAAGCAAAAAGGGCACTGAACACTTACAGGGAGCAGGAAACATAAAATGTACACACTTTAACATGTGTGTCTTTATCGAAATATCGAAATGTGTATTGGAGAGGGATTCCAGCTGAGAAGTGAGGAAAGATGTGATAGCATAGCGCACAATGGGGCCCGGGATATAAATCTGTCCGGGCCGTACCCACACTCTCAGAAATATTCAGGGAATAATCCTGAATAGATCAGGCTGCACATCCACAACGCAATTTCAGGGATTTTACCTGAAATCCAGGGATAATTTCTTGAAATTCAGGTCCATCTTCCCTGAATTAAAGCTAAATTATCTGAATTTTAGGGGATTTTACGTACCTGAATAGGGTCGGGAACTTGCTAATCAGGGTGATAAATTTGCCTGAATTTTAGGGAAAATCCTCTCATTCAGGGATCGTTTTGCTGGAATTCAGGTAATCAGCCCTGAATTTCAGCCAAAATCCATGAAAATTGAGTTGTGGATATACAACCTGATCTGTTCAGGACTATTTTCTGAATATTTCTGAGAGTGCATGGTGAGAACACAGTTGTGGTCTAAAGATTGCGACAGGCTAGTCGTTGGTTCACTGGGTGTTACCCAAATGAAACTGAAATAAACAGGGCATCAAACGCTCATAAGGGTGGTGGTGGTGGAGGGTGGAAGGGTGGCGGAAGGAAGGTAGAAAAAAACTTTGTCAGCATAGCTCGGCTCTGCAGCCAGGAATATGACATGAACATTGATTAGGTAACAAACAAATCAAATTGTACAGCCATTACGCTTGTTTTTGCGTATCTGCCAAAATACAGATAAATTTTTACCTTAAGAAATTAAGACAACAACTATTGAGTGATATTAAGGCAATTAGACCGCTTCATAATCATAGCTGACCATGATGGAATTCTACTGCCCATGAAGAAAGCTTGGTGACTCCCAATTGACTTGGTATTGTTCCAGAATTATTTAAGCCATTTGAAAAAAATGGCACTTCAACTTTTTAGCAAATATATGATATTTCTACGAACGTACAGGCGTTTATCTTGGAATTCTTATCTAATCCCACACAACAGATTTTGGATCAATTCATAATAGTCCCAAATTCTGCAAAAATAAACCTGGTGCTCCCGTAATTGTATCCGTTATTTTGAATACCAAAGGACTGCACTATATACCTCTTGTCAAAATATAATAAAAATTTGAACTCGTGAACTTCGAAGGGTCGTAGTAATTGGGGTTATGCATTTGACGTCAACTTTGCATGGCTATAGTGGTATAACTATGTGCCAAGATTCCACGTGGTAAAAACACACTGCTATGGACTAGTCTAGTTTTAGAGCTTACCCTCTCTATCAAGATGTCCTGGGATCAACCCCATATATGTAGTAAATATAACTCGCAATGTACGAAGGTTTATTATATCATATCGAGGTGGATACAATTAGCGCAGTTAGTTCAACAGATAAACTTTAGCCGAGCGTATGGCAAGCCGTTTTACTTTTTATTCGGCTTTTGCTGATATCATTAAATATTTGCTGATATCTTCAAATGATTTGATGATATCATCAAACGATTTGCTGATATCATCAAATGATTTGGTGATATCACCAAATCAGTCGATTGGCTGATATCACCAAATGATTTGAAGATATCACCAAATGGTTTGATGATATCAGCAAATCATTTGATGATATCAGCAAATCATTTGATGATATCATCGAATCGACTGATTTGCTGATATCAGCAAATCATTTGATGATATCATTAAATATGGCGGAATGTGAAAATAAGCCTACATGTTAATGCCTGCTCCCTTCTCATCCTGTTGTTTGATAATTTATACCGTGTGGTAAAGCTATCTACCGACAAACCACATGCAATATCTATTACGGTACTTAAAGAACCAGACAATAACAATAAAACCTATCAAATCTCTGGCATATACCTTACGCCAAACTTTACTAATAAATGACAAGTAGAATCATGAATGTAAGGGCATTCAAATAAATATACAGTAGGGAAGATAAACTTTTTCATCGCGGGTTATTGACTTGTAGACACAAATTCATTAGATCTGCATTTGAGTATAATCGGGGTGAGGCGAAAGGGGATAATGATTTCGGGAAAGCCGGTCAGCATGAAGCATATTAAGGCAGAACCGATTGTCGTGCATCTTCACTGGTTAGCTTTTAGGGCAGGAGATATGGCATAGCCGCACATACAGCAATAAATTAATCTCTATGACCCTTTACTGACCCGTAACAGGAGCCCAGGCTCTTACGATAAAGACAGAACTAACCAAGCCGCAATGAAGTCATATGGCTTCTGTTTATCTTTATATGATGTGGGTACTGTAATCAAATAGTACTAAAGCCGATACAGATTTAAACAGTTGTGTGACATTTATCTAAGCATGTCCCCTGTAAATTCAGTATGATCTCAAGCGCTGTTTGTTGAACATTCCGATCACTTTTCAATTCTGTGTTATATCTATGTTGACCTTGCCGGGGGGTCCGGTCGGATGAACACAGAAACTCGTGTGCGAGGTAGGCCCACCACAGTGGTTAATGGTCAGGACCTACAGATCAACCGCCGCTAATGTGGGCAGAAATAGTGAAGCGAGCCTGTGAAACGGAACATGCGCTGTGACGAAGTTTATTGTCATTCTGAACAGGGAGCCTTCCATGTTATGGTTCTTACTTTGACCTTCCACCATATTTAATGATATCATCAAATATAAAGTATTTGCTGATATCATCAAATCATTTGCTGATATCAGCAAATCAATTGCTGATATCATCAAATTATTTGATGATATCAGCAAATCATTTGCTGATATCAACAAATAAAGCGTTTTTGATGATATCATCAAATGATTTGCTCATATCAGCAAATCATTTGATGATATCAGCAAATCAGTTGCAGATATCATCAAATGATTTGGTGATATCAGCAAATATTTGATGATATCAGCAAATATTTGCTGATATCAGTAAATATTTGGTGATATCAGCAAATATTTGATGATATCAGTAAATCGTTTCATGATATCAGCAACTATTTGATGATATCACCAAATACTGAATAAAAGGTAAAACGGCTTGCCATACGAGCGTGGTGACCTACATCGCAGTGTATCAGCTGTTTGTATCGAGGAGATGAATTTCTCCAGTCTAACCAGTCTCGCATCCTCAGAGCAAAGAGAGGCACAGCAGATGTAATGGAGGGCGGCGAGAGTAATGGCGTGGATGTCATTCTCCTCTCTTTAGGAACATATGGGAAATGGCAAATCTACCAGTTTGCTCTTCTCTGTGCCGCCTTCATTCCCATGGCTTTCCAGTATGCAAGTATTGTATTCATAGGTAAGAAGTTGGTGGAATCTCCAGCTATGATTTTCTGATTTTTTGACAAGTTTCATAGCTTACATATCTGTTAGTGTGTTTGCTAAAATTCGAGAATATATTTATTGGAATTGGTCACTTTCAAACGTGAGGAAACCTGAACTGCGAGATGTCTCCTCTATGCGACTTGTAAATCTATAATCCAAGAAGTCATACTGCCTAAAATAGCGTTAGGAACTGGGAATTGATTGAATAGAAAATAAGAAGTATGGCCTCGTGATTTGAGAACTAGCAGAACCTCCTCCTATGAAAATGATCCGACGGGTATTTTGGCATTGACTAAACAGGTAAATGGAATTGCTATATTATTTTTCTCTGGTCCACGTTCCATTTGTTCACGAAGTAAACAAATCACCAACAGTCAACACATAACTAGATATTTAGTAGTCACTGCTGGGACCGTACGCTCTTTATTCTGTCAACATCGGTAGAAAACTACCATTCATGCCACATATAATACTCCAATATTATGATTCCCCGATGAGGTCAAATGCATAAAAACGATATCACACACCATCACACCGGTAGAGCGTATTAGCGCTATGCGGGCCGTAAAACTGTGTCAGAATAGCCATGGGGGGGGGGGAAATTCAATAAAAGCAAAAAAAAAAAGACAAAACAGAACAAAACAAACAAAACAAACAAAACGAAAAAGGGCACTGAACGCCCACAGGGAGCAGGGAACATAAAATCTACACACTTTAACATGTGTGTGTTTATCTTAATATCGAAATGTGTACTGGAGAGGGATTCCAGCTGAGAAGTGAGGAAAGATGTGATTCAAAAATAGCATTAGGCAAATGGGGCCAGCTGTCCGGGCCGTACCCACACTCTCAGAAATATTCAGGGAATAATCCTGAATAGATCAGGCTGCACATCCACAACGCAATTTCAGGGATTTTACCTGAAATCCAGGGATAATTTCTTGAAATTCAGGTACATCTTCCCTGAATTAAGGCTAAATTATCTGAATTTTAGGGGATTTTACGTACCTGAATAGGGTCGGGAACTTGCTAACCAGGGTGATAAATTTGCCTGAATTTCAGGGAAAATCCTCTCATTCAGGGATTGTTTTGCTGACATTCAGGTAATCAGCCCTGAATTTCAGCCAAAATCTCTGAAAATTGAGTTGTGTATATACAACCTGATCAGTTCAGGACTATCACCTGAATATTTCTGAGAGTGCATGGTGAGAACACAGTTGTGGTCTGAAGATTGCGACAGGATAGCCGTTGGTTCACTGGGTGTTACCCAAATAAAACTGAAATAAACAGGGCATCAAACGCTCATAAGGGTGGTGGTGGCGGAGGGTGGAGGGATAACGGACTTAAGGTAGAAGAAACTTTGTCAGCATAGCTCGGACAGATAGGGATTTAACACCCACTGGAGCCAGGGATATGACATGAACATTGAGTAGGTATACCAGACGAATCAAATTTTACAGCTATTACGCTTGTTTCTGCGTATCTGCCAAAATAGAGATATATATTAAAAGCAATTGAACGGGAAATAGAAAGTTTTACCTTAAGAAATTAAGACAACATCTGTGAAATGATTTTGGAATTGGGTGATTTTAAGGAAATTAGACCGCTTCATAATCATAGCTGACCATGATGGAATTCTACTGCCCATGAAAAAAGCTTGGTGACTCCCGATTGATTTGGTATTTTTTCAGAATTATTTAGGCCTTTTGGAGAAAATGGCACTTTAACTTTTTAGCAAATATATGACATTTCTATGAAAGTACAGGCGTTTATCACGGAATTCCTATCTAATCCCACACAATAGATTTTGGATCAATTCATAATAGTCTTAAATTATACAAAAATAAACCTGGTGCTCCCGTAATTGTATCCGTTATTTTGAATACCTCTAGTCAAAATATTACGGAAGCCCTCAGGGGACATGGGAGAAAAAAAAAATTGGCATTGCTATGTCGTGCGCACGAGATAGACGCTATCTCGTTCGCACGAGTTAGTCGCTATGTCGTGCGAACGACTTAGCTTCTATCTCGTGCGCACGACATAGAAACGAGGCTTCATGTTAAATGCACATAAGGCCTCGGTTTGGCCACACTGAGCCTCGTCTCTATCTCGTGCGCACGACATAGATCCTATCTCGTGGGAACGAGTTAGCTCATATCTCGTGGGAACGAGTTAGCTCCTATCACGTGGGAACGAGTTAGCTCCTATCTCGTGCGCACGAGTTAGCACTTATCGTGAAATAAAGTAATTTTAGGAAATTGTACGCGTAAAGGCAAAAACTTTGACGAGACCATTTTAAATTTACCCATGGTCCCCAAAATTATAGGCTATCACAAAATGTCAGCTCTTAATTATTTATCGGTTCGAGTATAGTCCAGAGGGTTGGGTAGGTGGATTGCGTGGGCGGGGAGGGAGAGGGGCATATTGTAGCACCCTCCCCAACGCGTATTGTTCTGACGACGATATAAGCGGATGTAGATCCAATGCAGTGAAAGTTGTTAGTTTGAAATAGACTTCAGTTTCTCAAAAATGTACTCAAATAACCCGACCACCCGACCAGGTCTGAAAGGGGTGGAGGGCATTATGACCCCGCCCCCCTATCAAACTTTCTACCATATTTTTGGAGCTACACAAATTTGAGAGCTGACACTGCGTGACTTTGCAATTTATCATATTTAATATATCTTGAGCATATTTTCATAACCTTCGAAGTAGAGGATCATGGGTAAATTCAAAATGGTGTTCAAGTAGAAGCAACAGAAAAGTTACATTTTGCATCTTTCTTCAAAATGTTTGCTTTTCTGTCGATATTCAACATCTGTTTTTATTCCATATCTGATTATTTTTTTTTACTGATAAGTTATGCACTCTTTGCGGAGATAATAACATCAATTAAAATATCGAAAAATCTGACTTAAAAATCGACCAATTAATGCTTTTTGCAATATGATGTCAGTGACACGTGACTGGATTTTATTACACTTTCAGGTAAGTTTTACCCAAGGGTATAGTGTGGTAAGTTTGGGTCACCTAGTTCAAAGGATAAGAACGATATTTTGTGACGGTGGGGGGGGGGGGAACAAATCCCTCGCCCTTCCTAACCGACCTGGAAAAGTGCCAAAACCCAGGACTGGAGCTCCGTGATAAAGCCTCGTCTTGACAATACTGAGCCTCGTCTCTATCTCGAGTTAGCCCACGAGTTAGCTGCTATCTCGTTCCCACGAGTTAGCTACTATCTCGTTCCCACGAGTTAGCTACTATCTCGTTCCCACGAGTTAGATCCTATCTCGTGCGCACGACATAGAAGCGAGGCTTCATGCTGAATTCTAATGAGGCCTCGGTTTGGAGACAGTGAGCCTCGTCTCTATCTCGTGCGCACGACTTAGACCCTAACTCGTGCCCACGAGATAGGCGCTAACTCGTTCCCACGAGATAGGCGCTAACTCGTTCCCACGAGATAGGCGCTAACTCGTTCCCACGAGATAGGCGCTAACTCGTTCCCACGAGATAGGAGCTAGCTCGTGGGAACGAGATAGTAGCTGAGTCGTGGGAACGAGATAGCAGCTAACTCGTGGGAACGAGATAGCAGCTAACTCGTGGGAACGAGATAGCAGCTAACTCGTGCGCACGAGATACGGGCTAACGCGTGCGCACGAGATAGAGACGAGGCTCACTGTTCCCAAACCGATGCCTGATTATAATTCAACATGAAGCCTCGCTTCTATGTCGTGCGCACGAGATAGGAGCTAACTCGTGGGAACGAGATAGTAGCTAACTCGTGGGAACGAGATTTTAACTAACTCGTGGGAACCAGATAGTAACTAACTCGTGGGAACGAGATAGTAACTAACTCGTGGGAACGAGATAGCAGCTAACTCGTGGGAACGAGATAGAGACGAGGCTCGGTATTGTCAAGACGAGGCTTTAGCGCGGGGCTCCCGTTTTGGGTTTTGGGACTTTTCCAGGTCGGTAAGGAAGGGCGAGGGATTTGTCTCCGCCCCCCCCGCCCCATCACAAAATATCGTTCTTATCCCTTGAGCTAGGTGACCCAAACTTACCACACTATACCTTTGGGTAAAACTTTACCTGAAAATGTAATAAAATCCAGTCACGTGTCGATGACATCATATTGCAAAAGGCATTAATTGGTCGATTTTCAGTCAGATTTTTCGATATTTTAATTAATGTGATTTTCTCCGCAAATAGTGCATAGCATATCAGTAAATAATAATCAGATATGGAATAAAAGCAGATGTTGAATATCGACAGAAAAGCAAACATTTTGAAGAAAGATGCAGAATATAACTTTTCTGTTACTTCTACTTGAACACCATTTTCATTTTTCCCATGATCCTCCTTTCCAGATTTTATGCAAATAGGCTTAAGGTGACCTTAATATGATAAGCCGCATAGTCACGCTGTGACAGCTCTCAAGTTTGTGTAGGTCCGAAGATAGGGTAGAAAGTTTGATAGGAGGCGGTGGGTCAAAATAACCCCCGCCCCCTCCCTTCACCCCTATTTCAGGCCTGGTAGGGTTATTGGGTAAATTTAATACTACATGACAAACCGAAGCCTATTACATACTTACGACTTTCAGTTCTACACCCGCTCATGTCGCCGTCAGAACTATAGGCCTTGGGGAGGGTGCTGCGGTAACCCCGCCACCCACTCCCTCTCCCACCCACTCCACCTACACAACACTTGGACTATACTCGAACCGATAAATAATTAAGAGCTGACATTTTGTGATAGCCTATAATTTTTGGGGACCATGGGTAAATATAAAATGGTCTCGTCAAAGTTTTTTCCTTTACACGTACAATTTCCTAAAATTACTTTATTTCACGATAAGTGCTAACTCGTGCGCACGAGATAGGAGCTAACTCGTTCCCACGTGATAGGAGCTAACTCGTTTCCACGAGATATGAGCTAACTCGTTCCCACGAGATAGGATCTATGTCGTGCGCACGAGATAGAGACGAGGCTCAGTGTGGCCAAACCGAGGCCTTATGTGCATTTAACATGAAGCCTCGTTTCTATGTCGTGCGCACGAGATAGAAGCTAAGTCGTTCGCACGACATAGCGACTAACTCGTGCGAACGAGATAGCGTCTATCTCGTGCGCACGACATAGCAATGCCAATTTTTTTTCCATGTCCCCTGGGGGCTTCCGTAAAATATAATAAAAACTAGAACTCGTGGACTTCGAAAGGTCGTCGTAAAGGTAATTGGGGATATGCATTTGACGTCAACTGTACATGGCTATAGTGGTATAATTTCTGTGCAAAGATAACACGTGGTAAAAGCACACTGCTATGGTCTAGTCTAGTGTTAGAGCTCACCCTCTCTAGCGAGATGTCCTGGGATCAATCTCGGATTGAGTTATTCAGTAAGAAGGAAACAAAACGACACGGGCTATGAATCAAAGAATGACCAGCAGCCAAAAGTGGAAATGTAGTTCTTTTTTGGGATATTACAGTCCTCATTGGGATAAATTTCCAGAACATATGTGAAAGTCGGGAAATGGTTTAATAAGTATTGCTTGTTTGATTGATGCATACGATTTTCACTTGACATGTTAAAATACAAATGAAGTAATAATCCTCATTCTCATGATATGTAGCAGAAAATGAAGTGGAAAATTAAATTGAACATAGGTGTAACCAGGTCCTATGGTCGAGCAATTTGAAATTACTTTGTCTGTCTCACATTTCGAGGCAACGGATTTTTCGTCAATATAACAGAACCATCTTTTGTCAGAGCATTGAAATGCCGCACAGTATCACATGTGATTTGTACTTTTTTTTCGAAAATTCCAAGGAAATCTTTTCAGAATCAAACAAAATCTATCTTGCATGTAACAGGCCGGCAGGGTATGCTGGTCATCCCAGTGGTGACAGGCCGGAAATCCGTGTTGGCATAAAGTAGCTACAAGGATTTTGCCGTGGGCGGCGGAGATGCTAATTTTGTGAAATATATGGGGGTAGGGAAAATGTGATAGTTTGTGCTTAACTGGTTAAATTAAAACGAGAATGTCATATATCAAAATAAAGCCCATGCTATTGACTAGAAAAGAAAAATAATACAAAAAATGTAAAAAATGTTTCGACGTCACAATGACGTCATAATTTCCCCTATTGGTCATGTGTGAGGAGAAAACATGACCGCCACCAATCTATATGTCCTATTTCCAAAATGTTCAAATTCAAATTCTTTTATTTATAGTGGAATTACAAGCGTCTAGTCCGTCATTCATAATCCAGCCGTCGTCCATTAGAGAATATCCGCGTCCATAATCCAAAGACCTATTCCATTTTCCACATAACAGTATTAGCACCAAATTCAAAAAGACAATCATAGTATACACAAACATAGGCTTGTTTCCTGCAAGAGAGAAGCGGTCAACAGTTTTCAATGATGCCGGCAAGACATCATGATGTTCCAAAAATATCAAATCCGTATCGCTGATCAGTATTCTTAATCCATAATATTCGTTGTAAAGTCGTCATCTAAAGAATGATGTATCTCAGTCACGCTTTGATTGTGACTGTTCATATGAGTACCATGAGGATCTTGAAGTACACGGGTTCATACGGCCCCTAGCCCCGGGTTAAGCGGAATTAGACACAAGTTACGAAACGTAGCGCCATAGATCTTGCACGCTACGTTCGTATTTTGCTATCAGCATGCGATATGTATCGCCAAATTTGAGAAACTTTGAGTGGAGGCGCTTGGTGGAATAGCCCTGTTTTATAAGTTTCTGCAACAATGTTTTGTGACGTTGATTAAAATCATCACATTTAACACAGGATCTAGCAAATGCTACTAAGCGAGATATGTATACGCCATATGCAGGTCCCACTGGAATATTGCTATCCAGAAAGGGATAGTTTACGATGTCGAAATTGTAATCATCTCTTTTGTCATAAAGTCGACGAGAGAGAATGCCCGCTTCATTTTTATAGAGATAGAGATCTAAATAAGATGTGCCTGTAGGGCTATCTGTAGTTTCCTTCAAATCCAGTGAAGGTGGATATATATCCTTCACTGCGTCATTTATATAGCGATTATCCACAGCGAGAAGATCGTCTATATAGCGTTTGGTGAATGAGAAGGAACGGGCTTTGAATGGATCGGTTTTTGAAAGCGCCTGCATATAGTCATATTCATAAGAGAACAGATACAGGTCGGCCAACAGGGGTGCACAATTAGTACCCATTGGAATACCTATATGCTGCTGATATATTGTGTTGCCAAATTTCACATAGATATTTTTAATGAGAAATTCAAGCAACTCTATAAACAAAGAAACATCCCATGAATGATATCTCTTGTATGTAGTCGAGCTAAAGTTATGGTTCATAACACTTAATGACATACAACGTATATCCAACGAACCCAGCCCTTACAAGGGCTTATCAACCACTTTTTATACATACGTGAAGACAATGGTCACGTGACCTGCGTCGAAAACAGCGCATCCCTCCTTTTACAAAAAGCTCTTTTAATAAAACGACAATTTTTTTGTGTGTGTATTCCTCAAGCAAAATATTTAGTTTATCTCCAGTCGAGTGGGACGTTTCAAACAAAACGTCTTGTAGCAAAATCCTTCTCTCATTTTCGTATAATGAGCAGAAGAAAATAAAATGTATTTCATCTTCCACACTGTTGGTATCACAACAACTGCAAATTAGGTAGGACACCACAGTGGAACTGGACCGCAAGTGAACGCTCAGATTTTGGCAGATTATATAAAGCATACTTTTCAGCTTTGTATTCTTTTTTAAACGTAATATAAGTTCTCAGTTTTGGCCTTTGTTGTATACAGGCATATCAACGCTCAGTAGCATGTGTCATAGACAAACGCTGAAATTCTTTCACTTCACATTGTGGCATATTATCAAAAACATTTTCCAGCTGAAAATCATATAAAATATTACGAACAAATGTACACCATTCACGTTGACGTAACCAATCACAGAAAAAAATATATATGTAGTTAGACGGAAATCTTCAATGACTATTAAACGATTCCATAACCTTACACTTTCAAAGCTCCTTAATACTTTTAATGGGGGCCGACCCATATCACCATGAATTGCATCAAGTGGAGTAAGTTTGTGCACGCCAAGAACATATCTCTGTGCTCTATTAACAATAGCGTTACAACACTGCATAGTGTTTTTTTCAATATTCCATACACCAACCCCATAATTCAAAATTGGTAAAACTCCTTTGTCAAATAAAGCCGCATATGCTTGGAAGCCAAGACTGGATACATTTTTACATTTACTTATCACTGATCCAAGTCCTCTACCTGCTGATTCGGATAACGTTTTAGTAGGGAGATCGAAATTTAAATATTCATTTAAGAGAACACCGAGATACTTAGCTTTCTGCATAATCAATAAAATTCTTCTTTTTACTCTACGTTTTCTGAAGTGCATAACTTTAGATTTACTAATGTTAACACTTAATAGCCACATGCTGCAGGAGGTATTAACAACTGCAAGAAGCTTCTGAAGTTTATCCTCTGACTCTGCAAATATGACTATATCATCCGCGTAAGCTAATATAGATACAAGTTGATCATTAACATCAACACCGATTTCATACTGTTTTACTTCTTCAATCAAGCCATTTAAATCAATAGAAAACTGAGTTGGAGATAGGCTTGTCTAACGCCGGAGCTGGTTGCAAACCAATCAGTGAGATAATCATTAACTTTTATAGCAGAAATAGTATTACTAAACATTCGTTTAAAAGATCTATACATATCTCCATCTATACCAGAACATAATAATTTATGAAAAGTAAATTTCTATTAACCAAATCGAAGGCTGTCCGTAGATCTATAAAGCACGAATAAACAGGCATTCCCTTGGCCACATTGTTGTCAATAATACTCTGTAATGAAAATATATTCCTACGAAGTAGGCTACAGATCGCAAATTGTCCGGTAATGAGTGAGTGAGTCCATCCGAATCCTTTCGTCGGCAAAATAAGGAGAACCGTTGACATTAGAACCTTGATTTTTGGCATGAACGTGCATTAGGGCATTGTTACCAGCAAGTTCTGACCTGAAATAATTCTGATTAAAATTAGATTGATAATTAACACTTCAGTATATTGTTATAGATATATGTGAACTGTAGCCTTTAACGTGTATCCTATTTCACATTGGCCACATCAGGTTTGAGCCTTCAAATTCAGGTCAAATTATCCACAGCTAAAAATACCCTGTCCCACTGTATGCCACATGGCCCTATTACTGAGGTTAATCTTAACTACTGCATATACCCTCAAACAATCAGCGCTGTTTCCATAACGAAGCTGAGGTGGTTTAACGTTTATCAATGAAGAAAATCACCGATCAACCGCCATAGAATATAATGTGAAACAAGAAAACCGGAATAGTACATTCATCAGATTGCCGATGCCCAAAATGTGTTGTCCCATATATCTAGATAACAACGTGATGTAGAGACGCTATTTATTCGTCTTTGTAGCGGTTATGCTCAGGAGAATGACATAGAATCATTATTATCTTGTGCATAGAAGGTGTTGGTCTTGAGTTGAATTACCGTAAACTACATAAATGCTACCTTTCTACTATAGTACTATATATATAAAAAATTGTTGTATTGTTGGGAAAATAATGTGATTCAAAAAGTTGTTTTGATCCTGTACAAGGGCACTGAAAACCATTAAAGAGATGTAAATGTATTTTCACACGTAAAGCTTGAAATCTACTGAACCTATATTATTCAATCTGTTTCCTTTAATTAAAAAATTGTAAAATTAAATCGGCGATCGTTATTTATTTTGGAATGAAGGCGCATTAGGAGACTGTTACCAACAAGTTCTGAGCTGACCTACTTTTGATGAAAATTTCTGGTGATTTTTGATGAAAATCACTGACGATTCTGACTTGGGCGGTACGCATCTTAATATAAGCAGGATTTCAACTGGGGGAGGGGATTTCCAAGAGTTCAGTTCGCGTTCGAGTCCTAATGCCTACTGTACTTCGTAGGTCCTGTGACGTTAGTCACACTGCCATGTGATCAGTACATGAACGATTTGATCTGAAACCATTCTGTTCATCAGATAGCAAATTATTGATTTCAGCAAACCGAGAGATTCTTCTATTAACTACAGTGCTGTAGATTGTATACACACATGATAAAATACCTATGCCACGATAATTTAGAGGGACCCTGGGATCGTTATTTCCCTTCGGAATACCGAAAATCAATGCTTGGGTCCACACTTGGTAACAAATCATTTGCAAGACACAGATTGAAAAAAAAATGTGCAACATATCCATAAGAGGTTCAAATTTTAATACCTCATTCGGAATTTCTTCAATCCCTGGTGTCTTATAATTTTTATCATTATTTACTGCCACAGAAATCTCTTGTCTGTCCAACGTTTTATTCAAGATATTATTAGAAAACATTGCATTTTCTTTCTGTCCGAGTTCCTGAACTTTTTTGTAATAGAACTCATCGTCGAAATCTTCATCCGTGTTATTATTATATAATTTTTCAAATTCCTCAAGCCAGTGTTGTAAAACTGTAGCCGTTGCATTATACAAGTTAGGTTCAAATTCTACATTTGAATCGATATTTTTTCCATCTATATACAATTCCGTTCCTTACGTGTTTAAGGGTTAATGTAATTACAGCGTGATCTGGTATTTTGCACCTATCTGAAAGCTGGTCATAATGTAATTTGTCCATAATATCTCTACAAGCTTCAACCTTAAAACTAACACACTCGGATAACATATCCTGGGGTAAGAGGAAATAATCTACAACAGTTCTTCCAGTTGTTCTAATGCATGTAATCATTCTTGGGGAGTTTTCGACCATTAACAATGTACATCTTGCAGTCATTTAAAAACGCTATCAATGATTTACCATGATTGTTGACAACAGTGTCCAAATGTATTCGTGGAAAATTAGATACCGTTTCATCAATTTCTGGGATAGACTCGGTCATACCGCCGATCCGACATTCAAATCACCACAGACATATATTGCCTTGTAAAGGTATGCATACAAAAATA
The DNA here is from genome assembly GCA_036873755.1 of Hanleya hanleyi. Taxonomy (NCBI): domain Eukaryota; kingdom Metazoa; phylum Mollusca; class Polyplacophora; order Lepidopleurida; family Hanleyidae; genus Hanleya; species Hanleya hanleyi. Next base: position 97,307 of record JAVTVY010048786.1, read on the forward strand.
TTTGTGACACAAGATGGTTAAAAAAGCTAGATGCATCTCTGCCGTATGGGGAGTTCTCGGGCGGTAGATAGACACTGTAAATAATAAATTTATAATCCGAGATTTTGTCAGTGAACTCAGCCCCCAGTATCCCATCATACACCTTATCCACGATATTTACTGAGTATTTCTCGAATAGAGAATTCTTTATGAAGATACCAACCCCACCAAATGTTTCTGGTGCATTCACATGAGTTAATGATCTTGGGTGACCGAGCCACTTATAAGTTTCACACAAGACATTTTTCATCAAGGAGTCGTCGGGTAGATGAGTTTCGTTTATACAGACGATATCATTATCTGTGTAGTCGATAAGCTTTAACATCAGAGGAGTTGTTTGAGCTGATCTGTCATCACAGCTCCCGAGCTAGCGTAACTAATCCCGCTTGACGCCTTGTGGGTTCTTCATAGTCTCCTCATAGTTTCCACATGAAAATCTGCAATAAAAGCGCGGCTGAGATACTAAGGCTACAGTCGAGAATCCACCGTATTCTCGGGTCTGAATGTTAGGTGCCGACGAATACTTTCCTGTAGAGTCTTATGGTTGCTTTTTGGTCAGCAGACGTCGCGAATTATTCCCACCTCTTGCATATCGCTCCTATTTTACGTAACTCACAATTTTCTGTAGTCCAACCATTAACATTTAGGGTAGATATAGCAATCACATCACACTCATACCTGTCCTATGCGTTATTGTCCCCAGCATTCTCGGAGACACCATTACTGCCTGTCGTGGGAGGGCCGGTCGCATTCCTCTACCTCTCTCCGCACCCCTCTGCTTGAGCAACGTCCGCCACGTACCGGTACTTCAGGCCATCTAGAGTTGTCATCATGCCTGTTGTGTACATCACTCGCGATCGCCTAAGATCGCATTTCCCCGCCTCCGAATCGACCACTCCGGCTTGAGTCTTGTGCTGCGTCCTGGCTTTTGAAATCGTATTCGTCGCGTTGAATCATCCGTCCGTTTCCCGTGATTCTGTATTCAGCCCATTTGGCATTTCCTTGAGCATTAGCTCTTGTGTTTATATCTATAATTCTCTCGATGTGCGATTTAGAGGACCTGAGATAGGTGCTCCCGAATTTAGATTGGTTTTCGCTCGTAACACTCTAATCTTTTTGTCTAGACTTGCAAAAGCTATTTTCACAAGACCTGGTTTAACCCTCACTCTAGAATGTAGCCTCACGGCTTAAGTAACAGTTTCATCACTGTCCACGCGCAGTGCTGTGATCAGCCGTTCTAATTTTTCGTGCATGTTTTCGGACTCTTCCTGGTGTATATTCGTAGCTATAACGGACACTTCAGCATCGTCTACTGTCCGACCACTTACGTAATTTCCCGAATTTGGCATATTACGGTCAACCGTTGAATGTAATGGCTGAATATTCTCCTGAAACCCTGAGACTTGATTTTGAATACCAATTAAATCTATTACAGGGATTGTTGCATTACTATCACCACCCGCTTCACCGTCCTCTGATCGTACTGTGTTGACCCTTACGCTTGAATGTACAATATTGTCGATTCGCTAAATTTTGTCTTTCAGGTGCTCTATACGCGACATTAAAGCTCTAATCTCTAAAGAACAATCGTACTTTATTTTCTTGATTTCTGTTCTCAAATCCTGCGTAAAATTTTCACTTAGGCTGTCTAGTTTAGTGTCCATGGAAGATCATAGACCTTTCAGTTCGCTCATGATCAAATTTGTTTCTATAATTTGTTTTGATGAGCCAGGTTCAGCCATATTTGATTTTTTTGCCTGCGGTGTTTCCTCTTCCGAACTTCGCTCACGTTTTGCACTCTCATTTGAAAACATGAATCAAATCTTGTTTGTTCTTTCCGATGACAGTTCATCAAATAGACAATCTAGTACTAATAAATCCTCACCTCAATCGACAATGTTAGAATTTTCGTCAAAAAAGTGAGAGCTGATGTTAGCCTGCCGCTCTCTCTCCGAACCACGTTCTGTAATGGAACAGAATTATGGACCAAACATTTCTGGCATCATATCTTATAATACTGGGGTCATTTTAAGTCATTTTGAAGAAGCTTAGTGACAAAGAATCGTGACATCACAAAGATAGGTGACTTCAATAACATATAACCAAACCTTGGATTTGGGGTTTGGGATACACATCGTCAAATCTACGACTACTGGAACCAACTGTATATGGATGGGAAGCTGTATCGGTAGCCTATCAAACAAAGGACTTTCCAGGATTTTCGACACATGACGCCATCATGATGTCATAATAGCCTCATAATATTCATTAATGTTCACCTATATTAAGTTCGTTTGAATACTCTACTAAAAGAATAGGGCGGAACCCGTCACTAATTCCGGAATAAGGCATCTCGATAGTATTGTACTCAAATTAATTTCAGGTCCAACATATCAGAAGTGTAAGTGGACAGTGTTGCAGGAAAACATCGAAATTGAGAAAACAAAATGGTCACAATTCATACAATAAATCACCATTAAGAGTTGATTCAATGAGGCTGAAATCCTGCTATAAGGTTTGGCGCATTTTCAGAATCCCGAAATATCATGGTATATATGGGAACGACATTGAATGCACAGCAGGTGATCATTCTGAGTAGGGGTGGTAATTATCATAAAAGTAAATAGGAAAACGAAGTTGTTAAACGTATTTTTGAACTTCCGGTTCAGAGTTTGGATGAAATATTTACAAACTTCCATTCATCTCAGATAGTTCAAATTCAATCTCAGCTAGATCAACACTTTTTCTACATTTTATCCAGGTGTTTCAACTATGAATTCTTCTCCGTTCTCTCGGAAATTTCTGAAAACCAAGCACAACTAAACCATAGGCTAAACCCATTTCAGCAAGGCCCCCCAACTTCGAAGGTGGCCTTAAAAAAATTATCTACTGTGGGAAGTATATTGTGAGAAGTTTCAGACACCTACATGTAGCTCAAGATGCAAGAACAATATTTAATGATGTGATATGGAGTGATTGGTGTTGAATCTTTATAAACCCTGTGATATTGTACGTGTCAGTTGAACATGCATCATGATGAGTTGAGAGATATGTGACAGGTGAAAAAAGTTGACGACGCATGGCGACTAAAAAAAAACATCTTCGGCATCTCACAATCCGACTAGAATACGGAGGATACTAGAACCGATCCTTGGTATCTCAGCCGCTATTGTACTTGTTCATGTGGAAAATATGAAGCAACAACACAGCCCCGCAAGCACCGGCTTAAGCGGAATAAATTGCGCTAGCTCGGAAGTTGTGTCCGATCAATGAGTAACTGATCTGTAACTGAATAGATGCGCATCGATGTCGTCTGCAGGAGTAAACGCCTTAACCATTTTTTAACAGTAACGAGTATCTGTGGATCTCTGTGGAGTTGTAGTTTGTAGTTCTGTTCGAGATGAGATTCAATCGATTTTTTTATGTTACGGGTTATAAAAGATTTGGGAGCTTGGTGACCGCGCCGACTGGTGTGCCCGCTCTTCTCCTTTTCTTCACGACCTCGATCCCCCGATCAACATAATTAACGAAATAACAACGGTAACGAGCCCCTGAGCTGGGGCAAGTTTCGATTCAGCCTCGTTTAGACATTTAACTTTGACCCAGATTTATACAAATGTAATCGTCAACAATAACTTTTCCCTCAAAATAAGGTCCTAGCTTGATATTTTGATTTGCATGTGGGTTGGGGGTGATAGTGATATGGTCGTGCTGATCATATTGGCAATATAGATTGGACACTGACATATGGACGGGACAAACGTTATATGGCTGGTACTTTTAATTATTCTACCTCAGAGTAGCAGATTAAAGAAAAGCAATGCGAATCAGCACTTGAGTTAAGAATTTAGGTAATGAACGCTGCGTTCGCAAGACCTTTTCAGACCATGGCACGATCCAGCTTGGCCATCATGGATGATGGTTCGGAACGGACTCCGTCAGTTGATGCCGACGATGGGACGGGTAGCCTTTAGAGTTAAACTCGACTAAATAAATTTATGACAGATACGTAGTACCATATGTTAATTATACGTAACAAACAAAAACATCAATACTTTGATCAGAGGCGATGGCAGGCGGCGCTGTTTTTTTCATGATGGTGGGTCATGGTGTTTGTACGCAGACAGATGCAGTCGTGTGTATGGAGTGGGTCTGCAAAGTTGTCTCCTAACAAAACCAATGAATGGATAATATAATTTAACTATGATTGGAAGGTCTTTCGCGCGGTCTCGGTTGTGACAAGAAGCAAAGTCTCGGGAAGTGGGTCGAAACTTACTTTAGATCGGAACTGGTGACGTGACTATACTTTCAACAATCATCCTCCGATTGGGTTATTTAAAAACAAAAATGTTCTATTTTCAACTTACATAACCAAGATGTACAGCTTAACTACACTTGCATAATGGTTCTGTTGGCCCTAGCTCTTTAGGAGGCGTTTTCTTTATCATATTCTTTATCACATCTTCTTTATCACACTACACACTTGGCCATACTGACAATATCAAAAATGATAAATTTGATGTTGCCAGTAGATTAGTATAAGTACCTTCTTACAGCATTGTATTTAATTCTTACCAATCAGGATTTGCTTATCAGTATCCTATTTCTAATTACCTTGACATATATGTACTCGATTTGAGAGGTAGATAGTTTCTTGGGCAACCCAGTCTTACGTATTTCAGCGCTTGGTATGACCAATTCATTACGTGTGAATTTAATGTTACATATCATATCCAGGTGGCTATGCTACTGAAAAGAAAGGCTATCGGAGGTTAATGAGATATGAAAGAGGTTGATATAATTTATGACGTCTGGCGACCAGAAAACAAGTACATGTATATGACTCCACAGGAAATCCTCTTTCGTTACCTCACATTCAGACTAGACTACGGAGGATTCTAAGACGTAGCCTTGGTATCCCGACCGCTCTTCTTGTGGAAACTATTACGTAACCATACGGCCCCTAGCACCAGCTCAATCAGAATTAGATACGCTTGCTCGGGCGATGTGATGAGATGACAGATCAGCTCAAATAAGTAACTCATCTGATTTTAAAGGATGAGAATTGAGCATGTCTTACTTGTATATATTCGCTATTGTGTCCACTGAAGTTGAGACGAAACTTACATCGGTTCTAAACAGTGAGAACAAAAATCCCGTTAATTTAAGCACAAATATTTTCATAATCGCGGGAATTCTCTCATTACATGTAATTTGCATATATGGTTTTCATTTGATTTTGTTACTTATTCATAACAGGTTATGTGCCACCGTTTATGTGTAATAACAGACACAACGCCACATTTCCACAATACTCAAAAGACAATCCATTCGAAAGTGCGAATTCGTCTCATTTTGAACGTGTTGACGGAATCGTTGAGGAGAGCTTATCGGAGAGACAGTGTGTCATCTGGGACCCAACAAATAATAGCAGTCAACCATGTGGCACCAACTTTCGATATGGTATACCAAGGCAGTCGTCCATTGCGAGCGAGGTGAGTATCAACTTTTAAGAGCCCGCCACGCATGTCCAGTATCTCTCTAACAGACTAATTCCAGCTAAGGGTAGTTTGTATGAGGTTAGCATACATCAAAGTGTCTTTCTATTGTTTCACAGTGTTGCAATCACCTTCGCTCATGCATACTAGCTAGTATAATTTTACTGCAGACAGAATCTATGACGTATCATATCAACCAAAAAACCGGATCTCTTTAGTGAAACACTACCTTGTCCCATCAACTTTGGCTCTAACCGAAAAGCAACTGTACTGTGAAAAGGAACCCTGATAAACTAAAGAATGCTCTTATCATGGTTACGATGCCATTACCAAGGGCTGCCCATGGTTGCCACATGATGTTTGGGCCAGAAGAATGGTACTTTTTATAAAGGAATGAGCTGAAGAACTTATCGTCACTCTCGCCACAGGCTGCATAGTTAAATTATATCTTGACAGAGACCGATACACTATGGCAGAGCGACCATTGGTACTGTGGTGTGATTAAGCATCCCAATGGATGCATTGTGTCTTTGTCAGTTCCTTCTTTCTTCTTCTTCTTCTTATTCGTACTTGTATTTTCTTTTCCGTCGAATAACTTTTGAATGTCCTTTGTCAATCAACTTAAATTTGTGGCGCATATTGCTCTCGTCTATCTTATTTATCTGAATACCTTTATTTTACATTTATTTCTATGGCAATTTAAAACTATAAACTTGTATTATAATGTACTTTTGCTAAGTCCACTGTATATATTGTTTTATGGAACCTATTACTGGACCTTTGCCTGTTGGTTCTTAAGGATAGCTATCCCCTTAGAGGCAGTTTTTGCAGCCCCATGACAATTTGTCGTCTGTATCAATAAATATACAAGATAACCATAATAAACTATATATTTTATGAAAGCATACATCATATGGATTCCAACTATATGATTTGTATAACTGACGCTGCTACTGCGTAGAAAATATTCCAATTTTAAAAAATTAAAATGAAAACAATAGCGTCCATTTTTCAATTGAAATTTCATGAAAACTGTTGGTCTTGTTTCAACTTTGATGGTATACCTTGGTAGGAGACAATTCGAACTAGTAAACCTTATCTCATTTTTTTAAAATTTTTGCCTGGTTTTGTTTTTATAACTATTTTACTAAAATAAATTGAAAAAATGTACTTTTTGACGGTCGTTTGTCTTAAAAGTTGGAAAAAAACGAAGCCGAATTTACAAAAAGTGAGATAAGGTTTTCTAGATCACCTTATAAGTAACAAGCATGCCAAATTTCAAAAGCGTAGCATGGATACTTTTCGAGAAATAAACGTTTGAATTTCGGATTTTGTACAAAACTGAAAGGGTAGAAATCGGGCAAAATGTGTCCAGCTATACATCTGATGAATTATTCCCTATTTTTTGCTTGAATTCTATTGTCAAATACATTTTTAATCTGTCTAATGGGACCTACTCGAATTTCTGTTTATTCTGGATAACTATTACACTAAGTTTTTTTCATCAAGTCGGTTTAAAGTCCAATTTAAACTTAAAAAACCTGCTAAACTTGTTCACACCTGTGTAGATTACTTCATGACGGGTGTCTAGGTGAAGTGTCACTGTCATAATTAGAAACAAAAATAAGGATGTTTGCATGGTTTTGATCAGAAGGGGGTACATTAATGTAAATAAGTAGGACTAATAGATAATTAGCTTACCATAATACTGCGGAAATGAGTTTTGGAAAGGGAAATTTAACAGACAAAAATAATAGTAGCCAAGCCCAAGCTAAGGCAATCTGTTTAATTGTTCCAGGGCCTCGGAAACTAATTTTAATCCTAATATTGAAGCACTTCTATTTATAATTTTTATTTCATTTTTTCACCAAATGTTAGAGGAAATAGTGAATATTTGAATGAAGAAATAAAAAAAATGTCCAATTTTGACCCTCTAAGGGGATAGCTATCCTTAATATGGATACATAAAGAAATGAATGAGTCTAGGAGAAGATACCTATTGTTTTCAGCTCTGTCCAAAACAGGAAACTGGGGTTTTATCCGCATTTTCTCAATATGTAAATCACCCTTTTCCGTCGGATAACTTTCGAATGCCTTCGTCATTCAGCTTCAAATTTGTTGTGCATATTACTCCTTTCTAGCGGTAGAGATCTATTGTTTTTCAGCTCTGTCCGGAACTGGATTTTTCTACAATTTCTCTTACATGCAAATTTTCCATCTGGACCTATGGTAAATTAGCTGCCTCTGTTTTGATACCAATTTCCATCCGATTTTCTTCATAGATAGCATGGCAGTGATTGGTTTACAGCCACGTCTCAGAAAGGTCTCTTTTGAGAGTTAATATATTGACTGGCCATTTGCTTATGTACGACCTCTGAAGCCATTTGCGTCTTAAGTACATTCGCTGCCTGGTTTATAACCATGCCATTTAGTCATGTGCAGTATGGTGATTTTAGAACCTGAAAGATGTACATGTATATACATGTACAGACAATAACTTTTAAAAAATCTGGATCGATTCATTCACACACCTGGGGGCCAAGCTAACATTGACTTTCCAGACAATTAATAACTTTTCAAAATCTGCTTCGTTCCAAATTTGGTATTTGGGTACTTTCCCTTATTTATCGTTTGGGGATGTTTTCGTGTCGATAGGTGACTCCACCTGGGCGCCATGTTAAAATTGTTTTCCCTAAGTTTTACGTTATTACTCTCATACAAAAGGGATACCTCCTCGATCGAATCGTATTCGATGGACTGTATCTAGTTTTTATGTATTCCAATCAAACATAATGATATACCAAAAGTATACTGGACCCCCAAAATGCATAAATCACCATACAAAGCTAGATTCATAGCTGGTTCTAGAAGCTGCACCACCAAGCTTCTTTCAAACCTGTTGACGAGGGCCCTTCAGGAGGTAAAAATATTTTGGGAAAGGTATTGCGCCACTATTTCTAAAAACTCTGGCTTTGAATGTATGTGGATATTGAAAAACTCAAAATGTCTTACGGAAGAACTTGATGCTAAAGGTCACATACCGTATAGACATGTATCCACATGGGATTTCTCGACTCTCTATACTACAATCCCTCATCAGGACCTTATTGGCCGTCTAAGTTCATTGATAGTATCTGTGTTCAAGAAAACTGATCGTAGATATATTAATGTCGGATGCCATAAAGCATTCTTTAGCTCTACTACATACAAGAGATATCATTCAGGGGATGTTTCTTTGTTTATTGAGTTGCTTGAATTTCTCATTAATAATATCTATGTGAAATTTTGCAACACAATATATCAGCAGCATATAGGTATTCCAATGGGTACTATATGTGCACCCCTGTTGGCTGACCTATATCTGTTCTCTTATGAATATGATTATATGCAGGCGTTTTCAAAAACCGATCCATTCAAAGCCCGTTCCTTCTCATTCACCACACGCTATATAGACGATCTTCTCGCTGTGGATAATCGCTATATAAATGACGCAGTGAAGGACATATATCCACCTTCACTGGATTTGAAGGAAACTACAGATAGCCGTACAGGCACATCATATTGACCTATATCTCTATAAAATGAAGCGGGCCTTCTCTCGTCGACTGTAAGACAAAAGAGATGATTACAATTTCGACATCGTTAACTATTCCTTTCTGGACTGTAATATTCCAGTGGGACCTGCATATGGCGTATACATATCACGCCTAGTAGCATTTGCTAGATCCTGTGTTAAATGTGACGATTTTAATCAACGTCACAAAACATTGTTGCAGAAACTTATAAAACAGGGCTACACCACCAAGCGCCTCCACTCAAAGTTTCTCAAATTTGGCGATACATATCGCATGCTGATAGCAAAATACGAACGTAGCGTGCAAGATCTATGGCGTTACGTTTCGTAACTTGTGTCTAATTCCGCTTAACCCGGGGCTAGGGGCCGTATGAACCCATGTACTTCAAGATCCTCATGGTACCCATATGAACAGTCACAATCAAAGCGTGACTGAGATACATCATTCTTTAGATGACGACTTTACAACGAATTATGGATTAAGAATACTGATCAGCGATACGGATTTGATATTTTTGGAACATCATGATGTCTTGCCGGCATCATTGAAAACTGTTGACCGCTTCTCTCTTGCAGGAAACAAGCCTATGTTTATGTATACATGATTGTCTTTTTGAATTTGGTGCTAATACTGTTATATGGAATATGAAATAGGTCTTTGGATTATGGACGCGGATATTCTCTAATGGACGACGGCTGAATTATGAATGGCGGACCAGACGCTTGTAACTGAAAATATGAGCGAGATATCGTCTGCCGAACAGAACGGATGGAAGAGCGCGCCATCCAGTTGGCATCCAATTGAACTACCACATAGATGCTTGTTAAGGTAATCAACATACACGTTAAAAATCTTAGAGAACATAACAACAAGGGATCTAATACGATTATCCACTTAACTGAAACTGAACCTCCTCGGTAGGCGTTATACTGATGTATGCCATAGCAATTAAAAAAATACATGAAGATTTTGTTATACCTCTTCTCCCATTTTTCAGTGGGACCTGGTCTGTCAGTGGGAGTACCTAATCGCCTTATCTCAGATGATATTTACAGTTGGGCTGGCACTCGGAAACAATTTCCTGTTACCTCTAGCAGACAAATATGGCCGGAAGAGAACGCTTGTTATATGTCACTGGACTTGTCTTGTGGTTACTATGCTGATGGCATTAACGCCCAACATCTATGTATTTATTTTGGGACGTTTTCTGGTCGGTTTCATTTTCCCTGTACGTTAACTTATAATCTCGAATATTCTTATGTTCATATATACCGGTAGCAACTACTAATGACACCATTGTTGCGACAATTGTGTCATTAGCATTTGTCAGGTCGCCAGCTAATGTCATAATTGCGTCATTAGCAGGCGATTCTGCATGCATAGTCAACTGGTATTGTTACAATTGCGACATTAGCTGGCGACTCTGCATGCAGAGCCGACCACTAATGAAGCAATTTCGACGATTTTGTCATCAGAGGTTGCTATTGCAAGTATATCAAGGATTTAGTCATATTTCATGTATGATATATTTTTGCCTCAAATAATTACTGGTTTCCAGTGGTGACAGGAAGTGTCAACATTTTTTTTGAGAGACATATTCTCATTTTCACGGTTCATCGCAAATCCACAAGCCATGCTACCACTTATTTTGGAGCTCATTTGAACGCTAAGATCTGTAGAACTAATCCTGGTCATAGCGATGACGATATTGTAGAAAGGATTTCAGAGACAATCATCTGATGTTCGTGTCGACAAGCGAAAGAGAATTTTCGTATAAAGTAAGCATCAAAATCTCATATAAATGAATACTGGTTTATTGTAAGAGAGAAGCTATAACAGGGTTAAATAGGGGCATGCTGATGACTACCGACGTCGTCGTGGGAGGGGAAAGGGAGGTGTCCATATTTTCATAAAAAATTCATAAAATTATTTCTGTGCCGAGAATAGACTACTATAATGTTACAATTTCAACATTGTTAGCTATCCATGTTTGGATAGTGTTATACCAGAAGGTGATGGATATGAGACATTCACATCTCGCTGTGAAGCGTTTACCAGATGCTTGTGCCTGTAAAAATGGCGATTTCAATCAACGTTTTTTTCAATTATTAACTGAGGTACCGCTAATCTAACAAACGCGTTCACACGAAGTTTCTTAAGCTTGGCGATGAATACCACACACTGATGGTACCACACGAACAAAATCTAGGGCGCTATTCTTTGTGTGTACTTTTGATGTTTCCGAGCATAGGGACAGTATAACGATATATTGAATGACTGAGATCACACGATATGAAAAACCCTGGAAAACTACCGGGCAATTTATTTGGAAACAAGAATGCTAATCAGCGATTCAGATTGCAAGCTACGAACATCATGATGTCTCGCAGGCATCAGTGAAAATCTTGACCTACTTTGAGTTTATATAAATATTTATTGGTGATAATATATCACAGTAGAAAAATAATTTTCTTGCGAATTTCTTGAAATTTCTTAGATTTTCTTGAATTTCTTAAATAGGAAAAATACATTATTCTCTCTGTGTTACAATGTTTATAAATCTATTTCAATTTTTGTCTTGTCAGTAAGATACATGTATGATTTTATTCTCAAACAAGAAAAAATGAGAAAAACGTTCCAATTTCTTAAAATTGAATTTCTTAAAATTAAAAGAATGCCAAGAATTATTTTCTTACAATTTCTTAAAACTCTGAGAAAATTCAAGATAATAATTCTTGTCATTTTAAGAAATTTTAAGATTTTTCTTATTTTTTCTTGTTTGAGAATAAAATTATATCTTACACAATGCTGCTATTCTATGGATAACAACTTCTTTATTGCTGTGGAGCGGACGTTTCGTTGGAGATACTTCCAACTTTTCCATAATTTGTATAATCCTCACACATATAAGTATTCAATATTTTTGTCACTTTAACCATGAGGCCACTTGAAGTTAATCTGCAATCACCCGTTGTCTTTACCCGCCTAGATGATTAGCTGATTACAATAGTTATATTCACTGTTTGATTATCTCTATTTTTCTGACATGACTAACTCATGAAGCCTATTGTGCTATGATTATTTTGTGACCTTGTTTGCTTGTTATCACTTGTATAAATACCCTGAACCGTACTATGTAGATCATTAGCTTTGAAAAAGTTGGAAGTATCTCCAACGAAACGTCAGCTCCACAGCAATAAAGAAGTTGTTATCCATAGAATAGCATTGTGTTATATACGCCAACTTCTAAATGCCTATCAAAGAAATTATATCTTACTGACATGACAAAAATTGAAACAGATTTATCAACTTTGGAAATGCCAAATAACTGCCAAAAGCTATCCCCCAAAACATCAAAATAATCATTGTTCGGAACTTTCTAAACATTCTTTCACAGAGGGAATAGTGTATTTTTCCTATTAAAGAAATTCAAGAAAATCTAAGAAATTTCAAGAAATTTGCAAGAAAATTATATTCAAAGATATTTTGATTATGGACGGGATAGGTCTTCATGAGCGACCACTCCCTACTGAATGTCGGATCTTTCGCGAGTATTTTTCTTGACAGGACTGATGAACCGTTTTCGGTCATTTTACTCTTATAATGAATGCGTTGTTTTGTTCATTTACAGGGTATATACAGCATTGTCTGTTTATCTATCTTCGAACTCTTTCCCAAGAACCAGATAGCAACAGTGACAATGTTCTCGAAGAATATTTGGGCCTTCGGTATAATGCTTATGTGTCCGATTGCTTACCTGTTGCGTGACGTCAGTTGGCGATTTCTGCAGTTGACACTATCCATGGCTTCACTGGCGGTGGTGGTCCAAACATTGTAGGTAGCATATTCGCAATACTTAAAAAGGTGAATGTAACACGATGAGTCACGATGATAAAGGTCACTATTCATCCAAACAACCAACGTACATTATAAAGCTGTTAACTGTAAATTATATCTTGTTGGATGGCTCTGAATGTTGAAGACCTTCTTGGTTCTGATTCCTTATGTAGAATAAATTTCTGGTGATTTTTGATGAAAATCACTGGTGATTCTGACAGTGCTCATCTTAATATAGGCAGGATTTCAACTGGGGGTGGGGATTTCCAAGAGTTCAGTTCGCGTCGGATTCCTAATGCCTTCCCTACTTCGTAGGTCCTGTGACGTTATAGTCACACTGCTCATGTGTAGAATTTAAATTAAGAAAATAAATACGAATTGTAATGTATGAATATTTATACCTTCATTGTACTTACAGCTATATGGACGAGTCAATCCGTTGGCTTTTCGCCGTGAACAGAAAGAAGGATGCGATTGCACTAATTAAAAAAGCTGCGAAAATAAATAACGTGAATTTTGAGGAAACGATACAGCATGTCATAGAGAAAATAGACTTTCGTAGTTATGAGATTGAAGTAGACAGTTCGAATGAGGGAGTGAAGCATCCAAGCGAAAACTTCTATGACAAAACGTTACATCAGAATGGGCAAAAAACATCCGAACATAAGAAAGATTTCACGACAGAAACAACAGCCATAGTGGGTATAGAGCAGACTTATATCGTGCCACCAAATATATATAAAGATCGTGACGATAGGCTTCCAAGAATAACACCCAACTCCGGTAATTCAGCTGATTGTCTGACCGGGTCGTCTTGCAAAGAGGATGATTCATTGTATATGGGTTCCTCGAGAACTGCTCACAACCGATCATTGAATGACCGAGATGTTTGTGTCGAGAATTCTGTCGAAGACATCCAAGTATGTGTTAAAGGAAATGATCATGGGTCTCAAGACAATGACACACAGATGGCTAAACATGGAATCGATGACATATTTATCAACAGAGATGAAACTGAGACGAACGCTGAACCAGATACTTTGCTTCAGAAGACCACTAGAAAGGACGATCTTGATGAAGGAAGCAGTTTCTTGACTTTGTTCAGACACAAACGACTGAGGGAGCTGACCATATCAATCACGTACATCATGTGAGTGAACTACTCGGAATTTATCACATAATATGACACAATGCACAAATTACGTGATGCCTCGTGAGAGGAAAAGCAGTTCTACACGAATTGTCCAATTCATGGTTAGAATTGATATTAGTCCACACATAGAAATACTGCATGCCATATTTTGGTGTAGCTTCTATCCTAGAGATAGGAAAATTGCCTGTGAAACGCCATAACTATCGGATTGGGTAGATAAAATACAATCTCAAAGATGAACTGTCCCATTTCTCACTGTGTTCATCACAATGACGTAGGCTACTCCGGATGTGCCTGAAAACCACCATAATAATGTACCTATTTCTTTCACACAGCTCCGTCGACAGTTTTGTATACTACGGCCTTCTACTCCTGTCGCCAGCTTTAGCAGGGAACCATTTCCTTAACGTCTTTTTCAATGGCGCTATCGAAATTCCAGGATACCTCTTAGCGCTGTACGCTCTAAAGAAGTAAGTCCTTGTAATGTCATTATATGTTCAACTGCTTTTCTTAGGGTCGTCCTTCTTTTCACCATACGAGGAACAATAGTCTGTCCAGGTATAGAGCCTCTCTGTAGAAAAAATTCTGAACAATGGTCTATTACACGAAGGAATGACCATTTTCGTGATCTTGTTCACGATGTAAAATATGTGGCCTTGAAACGAATTGTTACACACATTGAGCAAACGGTAACGCAACAATGACACGTGTGTCGACTGACTGATATTACTTAAGATACAGTATAAGATCGGTCATCATGTTGTCTTACCGGCATCATCGAAAACTGTTGGCCGCTTCTCGCTTGCAGGAAACTAGCCTATGTTTATGTATACTATGATTGCCTTTTTGAATTTGGTGCTAAGACTGTTATATGGAATATGGAATAGGTCTTTGGATTATGGACGCGGATATTCTTTAATGGAAGACGGCTGAATTATAAATGACGGACCAAACGCTTGTAATATCAAAAGCAATCTCATAGCATTATATTTTATACCTCTTTCTGTAATATTCTGACACGGGAGAATGATAAAGTTCATCATACATCATTCGGCAAGGAAAATATATTAGTTTTATAGAAACTTAAGGATCTCTTGCAGTTTGTAAAACTTCGACGACTTCTGACGAGAACTGAAAGAACATTCGACCACGCAGAGTGTATATAAGTGTCAAAAACCATCAATTCCGGAAGTACGGTCATGCAGTCATTTTCTGTTACCAAGGTTAACCGGAAGACGTGCCTCTTCTGGTTCCACGCCTTTACAGGGGGGATGTTAGCATCAGCCACAATTGTCAGCTTAAGCAAAGGTAAACACTATTATGTCTTTCATAGCATTGTTTGTGCACTCACTCACACACCCTGGTAATTATAAACGTTCCAGATATCGCATGCCTCTCATGGGTGTTAGATTACAAAATTATTGGATATAAGATGATAACATGGGTAAACTGACTCACATAGTTGACACAAAATTACTCCAAGAAACTCGGTATCACCCTTGCTGAACAGGTGTGTATCCGTACATGTAAATAAGGTTGCCTACATCTACAAAGAGAAACCTACCTGAATATATGTATCCAAGTTTGACGTGCAGCATACTGCATATGTACAAATATGGATACCCTTCTGTAGAGAATGACGGACTTATTAGCGTAAATTCCCGTAAATTAGCGTTTGAACAATATCCTCTGAACTATGCCTCAGATTTCATCCTGGGCATTTTTTCGGCACCAGTGAGTGTTGTATATCATTTTTAAACAGGGAAGGCTTCCCTGTTTCTTGCGATGCTAGATGGACTGACTTATGTGTAATTTCAGAGGTGCCATCTACCGAGCGGTATGGTTTTCATTACAACACCCCTGCGCAAAATGAGAGAATGACCGACATTTCCGCGTAACTCCGTTTATTGAACGCGATATGATGCAGTTCGACCTAGTTTCGAATAATTTCTCTGAATTAATCTCAGTCGACGCTTCTCGGTGCATATATTGAAGAATATGTCAGTTTCGTTTCCTGGACAACATTTCTGCTGATATATTGTCAGGTTTTCTTCGAACGATTGTGTTTTGTCCGTAAACTGGTCAATATGGTGTGATGGAAAGAATGTCTAGATGATTAGTATTCCTTTTTATATCCTTTTCTCTTGCAACCAAGGACGGACGCTTGTACCCAAGATGGAGAAAAATGTCCTTGCTGTGTTAGAAGATAGGAGGCGGACACTCATATCCACTGGGCATTCTTACCCTCCACAATGGCACAATTAAGTCGTAGTCACGGAAAATGCCGATTTTATTTTGCGGACGCACACTGCCAAAATTATAATGCAGTCCGGGAGAGAAACGTTTAAGAGAGGATCGAGGCGAGGAGGCTGTAGTTTTTGCGAGCGTGGCATTCTGACAGCTCGAATTATTTACAACTATGAGCCCAACTTTTAGTCTGTTTAGGAAAGTGTAATCCTTCAAATCATACTGCAGTTTCAGATTTTTTTGCCAACTTGGTTTTTGAGAAAAAGATGAAAAAAAAACCTCTTGTTGTTTTTGCAACTCCGTGAAGAAGGTTTAAAGGCTACGTATATTATTTTCTGGATGTCAATTACCACACATGGCAGTGTGACTAACGTCACAGGACCTACGAAGTAGGGTTTGATATGATCTAAGTGTGTACTCGAGAGAGGACTTGAGGGCCCTATGTGCTACCATGAGAGAATTTATATAACAGTCTCTAATTGACAGTGGGTACTATTAACTTTCTCAGATATCACCGCTGGTGAGTCATTAGCGTAGCAACTAGCTATTATCGCCCTCCGTTTCTATTACCATGGACACTTATCAGCCCAGCAGTACAGCACGTTGTCACCCATCCAAGTCTTGACCGGGCTCAAAGTCGCTTAACTTCGGTGATTTTACGAGAACCGGTGTGCCCAACGTGATATTCCGTATCAGGGAACCTTCAGCCCGATGGGCATGAGAGTGCACTCGCTGAGCCATCAATAAATAATAAAAAATAATTATAAATCAAATTTTCATCAGAATACGTTCAGCTCAGAACTAGCTGATAACAATGCCCTAATGCACGTTCATGCCAAAAATCAATGTTCTAATGTCAACGGTTCTCCATATTTTGCCGACGAAAGGTTTCGGATGGACTCACTCACTGACTGACTACCGGACAATTTGCGTATGGTAGCCTACTTGGTAGGAACAAATAATTGAATCTGAATCGGATTCAGTGACTTATTCTTGTACACGTATTCTTTATAGAATAACAATATCATTGAACTTTTGACTGCAGCTTGCAGTGCGGATGAATACATATAACATGAATAAATTACAACACATATAAGGGAAGTGGGAAGAGGTGCCGACACACTGACTGCGTCACATGACTTCACAGAATAGTCTTCTGGTTAAGCTATTCTAAAGCACGTACCAAGAATCTAACGATTCGTGATATGTGTTGTATCTCAGGTACGCTTTTATTGTACCTGTTCATGTGGCAACTTGGATGATATGACCACACGGCCCCTAGCACCGGCATAAGCGATATTAGATACAAATCTAGAGAGCTATGATGGAAATGCTCTGACAACTCGTATACTGGTAATTGGTGAGCTGTTTCGCTGTGACAACTCGACCATTGGAGATTGGTGAGCTGTATCGTCGTCAGATGTAAATGACGGCATTTAACACAAAAGACAAGTCTGTAATGCCCGATGTCGACCCAGCATCAACTTCCCACAATGCCGCTATACATTCTTGACTACTAACGTTTACTACGATTCGGACACCTCGGCAATATTGTACGTTTAGTGCCAAAATGTTACCTTCTCTAGTTCAGATAACATGCAATTTTTAATATTAGATGCTTTGTTCTTTATCAGAGAAAGGTAAATTCATTGGATCGTCAAACAATTGCAATAGCAGTGCCGGATTCAAATATACATCTCTGGGTATGCCATTGTATGCAATGGCAAAAAAGACTTCCTGGCTGTGCAGTCGTGACGACACCGTAGAACGTTGTCGGGCAATCATCGACTTCATATATTGTCTTAGATTCAACGGTAGTGAGATTGATCAGCTTGAAAGAAAAGATGACTGTTCTCTCCCATCTGTGCTCCCATTTTATTACTATCTTAACCACAGTTCGATGACGACAGAGCGGCTCACACATTTCGCAGTATTTTCTTGTACAATTTATGTTCCCGGACCCTTTGGGTGTTCAGTAACCGTTTTTCATCTGTCTGTTTCAAGACTTTTGAAGCTTTCATTCAGGTTACTGACATTGACCTGACGAAGAATCATAATATTGTGATCAAATCTGTGACTGTATGGTCGGGACAAACAAACAAACAAACCAACAAACAGACATAGTTGCAAAGAATATAGTTAGATACGACCTGTAGCCCAGCGGTTTGCTAGAGCCAGTGAGAAGAAATTCATGTATGCAAGCGCTGTCACTCGGTCAACTAATAATGAACTGTCACTGATGTCTTGCTGATTAAGTATGAATACTGAAATCCGTCGAACACATATGGTATTTACAGTCGAACGCAAAGTGTGGCATACAGCGCTTGAATTTTCGCAACCTTAAATATTCATGATTGTACGTTTGGTTACTTTAACAAGGATATGCACTAAATAATTTTTACATAAAATCTCTCGAAGTTTCATGAATTTTCATCTAAATTTGTTTCGTTTCCCCAATGTTTGAATTTATTTTTTAAGTCGGTTTTAAGTCACTCTTGCAGACTCAGATCAATCCTGAACGACTTTTCGAGCGAAAAACGCTTCTGGCTCACAAAGAACCATTTGTATGTCTCTCCCAACCATCCAGTGTTTGTGCCGTCTGTCTGTCTGTCCGTCACTGTTTCTTGTCTGCATGATATTTAGAGAATTCCTGGATGGAATTTCATGAATATATCCAAACTGGATAGAAGCTTCAATGGGAGGGCCTCCGCATCTGATTAGGTTTTTGTGAGTGTGCGTTCGTCCGTCCGTCCGTCTACTGATACATGTATATACAGGCCTCGTCCACAAGATATCTGGAGATCTACTAGACAGAATTTCACCAAAGTTGGATGAAACCCTCATGCGAATGGCCTTCTCATCAGATTAGCTTTTGTTCCGGTCCGTGGGATACCTTGTCTGAAAGATATCTGGAGAAGCACTGGACGGAATTTCACCAAACTTGGATGAAACCTTCATTCAAATGGCCTGTTGTAGTCTGATTGTCTTTTGGTGTGTGTCTGTGCGAGCATCCTTGTTCAGTGTCCGTCCTTCTACATGGACATGTATGTTTAGGCCTTGCCTGCAAGATATCAGGAGAACTACTGAAGAATGACGGGAAGAAGCACGCATGTGCATTCTATTGGGCTTCTCCAGCTACAAAAAATGACATGCGTCCCTCGGGGCTTAACCTGTTACTCACCAAACCAAAGTTTAGACCCCGGTGAATGGGAGAGACTCGTGGTTATACCATTTTATAAATACAGCGAATGTCTTGCAATTCTAGGTTCAGAGATTGTCATTTTGGTATATCATTTCGGGTGTAGTTTTAAGCAGCTACCGTATAGTTTTTTTCGATTGTGTATTCGTGCTATTCATACTTGATTCAAATAAGGAGTTATCCACTGGATTTATGTGGGAGATTAATCCATTCTGGCTTATTTCAATTCCCTTTCCATTATACGTACGTGGTTTCTTCTCTATACCAAGGTTCTGGAATTTTGGTAACTGTCCTAACGACATTTGGGAAGATGGGCGGGACTGGTATAGCAACTTTAGGCCTCTTTTATGGTTCTGAAGTGTTCCCTACCAGCATACGGTATGTATACTGTATGGGACAAGACGATTCTGAAGTCTGACCTAAAACATAAATAGTATATCACAGTCTAAAGAGAAATATGAGATCGAGTTATCGGATTCCGTTCTAGACACCAATGTCGAGAAGTTGGGATTTACTTATCTTTCCATCCAACAAGCCTTTAGTGTTAAAGACGAATAGTATTCAACTACCATGACGATTAGAATGCTATGAAAGAATATATACTATATTGTACTCGTCCACATTGTGATGAAAATCTGTATTGGCCTCGATGCCTGGGGAGTCTCGTCCAATACAGATTTTCAATGTGTTGTAGGCCTTCGTACAATGAAAAAAAATATTGGGCTCAACATTGTATAATCACCTCATAACGCTATACCATAGTATTATATTCCATGGTCTTGATATATATGTTCTTCGAACATATTAAAATCGAATAATATGGATTCAAATATTTACGTTGAAGTATCAATAAGTTATAAAGAAACCACCTGAATTTGGACTATACTCAGGTTAAATAACTAAAGATACATGTAGATGGGACTATTGTCTGCGTTTTCTGTTGAACTGTTGAAATTTGTTTCAGTGGTAGAGCTATTGGGTTCTGCATTGGGACCTCCTTTGTTGGAACCGCTCTATCACCGATGGCGAGCTATTTGGTGAGTTTATTGATTGACTGGCTTATCGCTTGATAGCGATTTTTTTTCAAGCAAAGTTAAATGTCCTTCTTGTGACGTCCGCAGCGGAGCGTTCTAGGTTGTTCACTGTTCGGTACCATAGCTAGAAAATTAGTCGCATACCGTTTCAATCTCAGTTAACTCAGATATAATATTACGGAATACTATATCTGAATTCAACCCTATATAAATCCCATGCGAATCTGAAACTAAATTTGTTAGCCAATCAGGTGGCTAGCTTATTGAAATCACGCCCACAGCAATTACACACGGTAGCACGTGGACTAATATATAAACATTATCGAGAAACAGTATCCAAATATGGCATCATTTCCAGACAGTGTGCGTGAAGATCAAAGCGTTTACTCCCGCCGAAGTCTGGCTTTGTTAGGGGGTAGAAAATATCGAAAGATTGTGCCGCGCGAATATGTTAATCTCCGTGAAGTAAACGTCAATCATTGTCAGAGAGAAAAGTCAGAAATGGTCGTGATTGGCTTAATATGGGATCTCGCAAAATATCGGTGAAAATTTCGTACGAAGTTTTCATAGAGTTACGTCTGGATGGTATTCCCCTGATTTACCATCTTGGTTTACCTAGATTGATACCGTTTTGGCATTTAAGGATGTCCGCTGGTGGTAAATCAAAGTAATTAACTTTTTGAATAATGTGTGTTGTTGCATTCATAATTGTGTAATATGAGAAAAAACAAAGAAAAAAATATAGGTTGGTGCGCATTTTTTAGCTGTAGGCAATGTCAAGTGGACTGGCCCATACTCAATTTGATAACCCAGAAATCATAGGGAATAGCCCTAGTTTTGAAGCATATTCGTGAAATATTCATATAAATGGTATTTAACTTTTTCTTATATTCTAAGTGTTTGCAGATAATCACAATGTCTATCAAAATTTATCAAATTGGATGGATGTTGCTGTGCAAAATTCTCGGCTAGAAGGTTTTTAAAGGAAATCCCTATCTCCTAACCTAGGAAAGGGAGATAACCCAATAGGAAAAACAGGCAAAATGGCTGCCAAAGCCAAAAACCACCAGCGGACAACCTTAATCACGTAGCTACATGTATGGAGTGGCTGGAAAATGACAGTTGAGATAGATACTATCATCTTCAATATATCGAATGTGGCTAAAATGGACCTAACTTTTATCACGTGAGAATCGAAGATTGAGCGTCTGAGCTATACTCATGTATAATAGTCTATATATTGCGTAATCAATTTACAGACACAGAGGTCAAAATCTCAATGTCATATTTATGGTGTTCTATTTGTGCCAAGTTTCCGTCACCTTTTCAAAACGCGACGTCGCCTTTTGAAACGCGACGTCGCCTTTTGAAACGCGACGTCGCCTTTTGAAACGCGACGTCGCCTTTTGAAACGCGACGTCGTGTTTCGAAACGCGACGTCGCGTTTTCAAAACACGACGTCGCCTTTTAAAACGCGACGTCGCGTTTCTTTCCTATGTTTTTGCATTGTAAAACTCGACACAACGGAACTCGACGTCGCGTTTTCCAAAGGCGACGTCGTGTTTCACACACGTCTTGTTTGGCAATGTTAAAAGATAGGAAAGAAACGCGACGTCGCGTTTTAAAACGCGACGTCGTGTTTTATAAAAAGGCGACGTCGCGTTTTCAAAAGGCGACGTCGCGTTTCAAAACGCGTCGCCTTTTGAAACGCGACGTCGCCTTTCGAAACGCGACGTCGCCTTTTGAAACACGTCGCCTTTTGAAACACGACGTCGCGTTTCGAAAGGCGACGTCGCGTTTCAAAAGGCGACGCGTTTTGAAACGCGACGTCGCCTTTTGAAAACGCGACGTCGCCTTTTAAAAAACACGACGTCGCGTTTTAAAACGCGACGTCGCGTTTCTTTCCTATTTCTAACATTGCCAAACAAGACGTGGATGAAACACGACGTCGCCTTTTGAAAACGCGACGTCGAGTTCCGTTGTGTCGAGTTTTACAATGCAAAAACATAGGAAAGAAACGCGACGTCGCGTTTTAAAAGGCGACGTCGTATTTTCCAAAAGGCGACGTCGTGTTTTAAAAACGCGACGTCGCGTTTCGAAACACGACGTCGCGTTTCAAAAGGCGACGTCGCGTTTTTAAAAGGCGACGGAAACTTGGCACAAATAGACCACCATACATATTTGCTTCTAAAAATCTCGGTTTTACTCCAAAACCAATTTCTAACACTCCATCAGAAGTTTGTAGTGGATAATACTTGGAAGAATGTTGCATATGGAAACGCGGGGTTCGACCGGGGTTGTAGTTGAAAGAGGCGAGGAATATTTCAATATTCTAACCGAGTTATGGTGTGAGGGATGGGTTGTGCGAAACTTTTATAAGCCCGACTATCAGTCTATCGTATCGTGTTCTCACTAGAAAAGTGGTAGGATTTGATACTTAAACTTTTGTCAAAACATTTCAACTTCAGCCGTCATCTGTTGTCGTAAGCTTCATAGGAATTCGTAATACCCATGTGCCCGAGACTGTGCTGTATGCCTTCATGCGGTCAATGGCGGTCATAATTAATAGACTGTATGTTAGCAACAAGTGCAATGTTACACTGAACACTAACATCGCTAAAGTTTAGAAATATGTGATGTACAGCATGGTTCATGAACTGGATATTTCTTCGTGTTTAGAAGTGTATATTACACCGGCTGTCATAGAATCTTCCCTATGTCACGTCACGATTCAAAAGTCATGCGCTTGTAGCAAATACAGAGCAAACTAGTTTCTGTCATAAAATGCTGCATTTTATAAATTTGAAATGATGGCAACACCTTGTACAGCCATTGTCTATGATATAAAGGAACAGTTTGACGCACAGTTGCCTGGCCTGGGGGATATTGGATGATAGATGTATATAGTATTTTCAATGAATTATGACAATTATTATTTTTTTTTAAATAGATTTTTTTATTATGTTTCCTTGAATAGCATCCTCTTTCATCTTGACTCAAATAAAGTCATTCCTTTAGATGTCAAGCCGGGTTTTAATTTTCTACCATATACCTTGACTATCACATAGAAAAAAATAAGTTCACAATAGAACCGCTCAACATGATCGTTTGAAAAGGTTCTCATAAATGAACGAAACCCTGCCTTTCCAAACGCCATCCGTTTCCTTTCCAAACGCCATCCGTTTATTACTTCCCAAGTGGACCAACCTTCGGAATATATACGCCTTGAATATCCAAATCTTCCCTTGAGGAAAGAAATTCATTCTTCGAGCAAAAAAACCTCCGGCTTTTTCAACTTTTAGCCACGTTTTCGTGCCAATGTTTGTTCTGCCAACACTGTATATGTGCCGGGTTATACAATATGATTCGCGACGATTGGTCGAACTTATCCCCATTTAGTTTGCTCACTATTTGTAGCCGAATGACCAATCTGGAATTTTAACGGTCGGCTCTCCCGTCCTGAGTGACAGGAGTTGTCATGATGAATGCCCGTAGTATGTCAGGGGCAGATAATCCAGTGGACCGGGGGTGAATTTCGGGGATAATTTCAACCAATCGTCGCGGATCATATTGTATAGCCCAGCCGCACAATGTTGGCGGAACACAAACATTGCCCAGCGATGTGGCTAGAAGTTGGAAAACTGTTTTTTTGGTGCGAAGAATGAATTTCTTTCCTCAAGGGAAGATTTAGATATTCATGGCGTATATATACACTTAGGAAGTAATGAACGGATGGTGTTTGGAAAGGAAGGGTTTCGTTCGTTTATGAGAACCTTTTCAAACAACCTTTTTGAGCGGTTCTATTTCGAACTACTTTTTTTTCTATGTCAGAGTATGGCAGAATATTAAAACTGTAGTAACTCGGCTTGACATCAAAGAGAAAATCATTTTCGAAAATATAAAAAAAAAACTATTGGGATTATTTTTTTTATTAATTTTCATAATTTATTGAAAATATAAGTAGATATCTACCATCCAATATCTCCCAGGCCAGGCAACTGTGGTTTGATGCTGGGCGCGGTATGTCCCATATATAAAAATCTTGCGACCAACGGTTGCCTAAATAATGTGGAAACGAACGACTATTTTCAAGGATTGAAAATATAACAAAATTATATGCCAGTGAAATATCAGCGTTCCATTGCAATCTTGTTGAAAATAGGGTGTATTGCATCATTACTCATGAATACATGTATAAGAAATATGTTTTGAGTGAAAAATAACTCACGCGTCTTCCAGGGAAAGTACGTCTAATATTCAAGCCGACTTTCGACCAAGATATAGAAACAAAAGGTGCATGGTTATATATATGATATTTTACTGGGAATATCTGATGTTTTGGGAAAATTGGGAATTTTTGTTTCCTCCATGTCTTTATGGTACCTATTTAAATTTATTTGAACTATATATATGTGTTTTATATTCTAGATGCAGTTTGGTGTCTGGATACCCACGAGTGTCTGCGTAGTGTTATGTATCTCTGTTTGTATTTTGTTGATATTTCTTCCTGAAACGCGAGGTAAACCTCTTCCTCAAACAATTGCAGATCTTTGACAGCCGGAAGGACACTAACAGTTATATGTTGGTGGTAATAGTGCCTCATGAATGAAGTACCAGGGGTATTGGAATATGGGCGGGGAAATTCTTTATGGATTACGGCTAGTTACTAACGGTCAGATCTGCCATTTGTGTCTGGACATTTTTGGAGTACGTTTGAGTAGAATGTTGTATAGTGTACTGATTTCGACGTCCCTTCTCCTCACTGCGCATGCGCGAAATGAGGAGAAATGAGATGTCGCAGGAGTGTTCTGCGCAAGTGTATGACGTCACTCCCGGTTTGGATGAATCGGGCGTGACCTTGGGGGCATGTATTCCTCCCTGGTGATGCGGTCTGGCGGTGATGCGGTCACTTCCGCAGACAGAAAGTAGTCCCATGTCAACCAAGTGACTTCCAATGTTAATGTATTCGGGGAATGCCTAAAAAGAGTATGGGAATAGACGCTTTGGGACCGGGATGGGAGGGAGGGAGGGAGTTTGGCTTAATGTCACACTCAAGTTTGTTTCACTCATATGGTGACAGTCAGTTTGGTTGGTGGAGGAAGCCGGAGTACCCGGAGAGAACCACCGCCCTTCGGCAAGTAACTGACAAACTTTCACACATGAACCAGCTGGGCTCGAACCCGTGCCGGTTCAGCGGTGTGAGGCTAGCGGTCACCAGCGAAGCGCCTTAGACCACTATGCCACCGAGGGCCCTATGGACCGGGATGGGTCCCTAGTTGACCGATTGGGGGTCGATTGAGGTATCAAAGTGAAGCGTGCCTCCAGGGCTATCCAGTCATAGGTGTTTTCGCAGAAATAAAGAAAGAAAGAAATAAATAAATAAAAAACACG
The DNA here is from genome assembly GCA_036873755.1 of Hanleya hanleyi. Lineage (NCBI taxonomy): Eukaryota > Metazoa > Mollusca > Polyplacophora > Lepidopleurida > Hanleyidae > Hanleya > Hanleya hanleyi. The sequence goes on from JAVTVY010048786.1 coordinate 123,280, forward strand.
GACTCCTACAATTATATGTATTATACAATATACGGGGAAATGCCTATATGGTGTATGGAGGTGGGGGTGGTCATTTTTTTGGTGGATTTTACTATGGGTTGTTGGGTCTTGTTTTCTTCGTCTCGCCAAGAAAAACACGATGGTAGGGGTCTCGGAGGTAAGCGGTGAAATTTTTCGAAAAGTTCCCTGAGGTCTGTATATAGCCCCATACTGGCTATGGGGGTATAGGTCCAAACAGGGAATTTTTTTTGTGGGTTCTATTATGGGCTGTTGGGTCTTGTTTTCTTCGTCTCGCCACGAAAAACACGATGGGAGGGGTCTCGAAGCGAAGCGGTGAGATGTTTCAAAAAGTACCGGGTAGGTCTGTATATAGCTCCATACTGGCTATGGGGGTATAGGTCCAACCTGGGAAATTTTTTGTGGGTTTTACTATGGGTTGTTGGGTCTTGTTTTTCACGTCTCGTCATTTAGAACACGATGGTAGGGGTCCCGGTGTAGAGGAAGGTATTTGGGGTAGAGAGGGACCATCCTTAGTCCGAATGTGTCCAGAGCGGTATCACTTTGTAGTTCTCGGGGTGTAGACCCCGATTTGAGGGCTGTCCACAGCATCTGTGACGTCATCGCTGATGTCACTAGTAGGAGTAGTAGCCAAAGTGAGCATTTTGGGCTGTGAAGGAAGGTATTTGGGGTAGAAATGGACCACTATGGGTCCGAATGCGTCGTGGGAGGTGTCATTTTATAGCTCTCGGGGTGTACATCCTGATTTGAGGGATGTCCGCGTCATCCGTGACGTCATCGGTGACGTCATCAGTACGAGTTGTAGCGAAAGTGGGCATTTTGGGGCAGTGAAGGAAAGTATTTTGTGTAGAGATGGACCATCTTTGTCCGAATGCATCGTGGGGATGTCATTTTGTAGCTCTCGAGGTGCAGACCCCGATTTCAGGGCTGTCCACAGCATCTGTGACGTCATCGGTAGGAGTAGTAGCGAAAGTGGGCATTTTGGGGTAGTGGAAGAAGGTATTTGGTGTAGAGATGGACCATCCTTGGTCCGTCTGCGTCATGTGGGGTGTGCATTATACCATATCTTTGCTGTATTATGCCATATCTGTCCCGTATCATACCAAATCTGTGCTGTATTATTCCATATCTGTGCTGTATTATACCATATCTGTCCTGTATTACAGCAAATGTCTTGTACTATACAATATATGTTCTGTACTATACAATATCTGTCCTGTATTATAAATATCCGTGCTGTATTATACAATTTCTGTGCTGCATTATATCAAATCCGTGCTGAATGGTACCATATCTGTCCTGTGTTTATCATATCTGTCCTGTACTATACAATATCTGTGCTGTATTATACAATATATGTCCTCTATTATACCATATGTGTCCTGTGTTTACCATATCTGTTCTGCATTATACCATATATGTCCTGTGTTTGTGATATCTGTCCTGTATTATACCATATCTGTGCTGTATTATACAGTATCTGTCCTGTATTATACAATATCTGTCTTGCATTATACCACATCCGTGCTGTATTATACAATATCCGTGCTGCATTATACCATATCTGTGTTGTATTATACCATGTCTGTTCAGTATTGTAACATATGCCCTGTACTATACAATATATGTTCTGTACTATAGAATATATTTTCTGTATTATACCACATCTGTCCTGTACTATACCATATCTGTGCTGTATTATACCATATCTATCCTGTATTTTACCATATCTGTCCAGTATTATACCGAATCTGAGCTGTATTATAACATATCTGTCCTGTATTATACCATATCTGTCCTGCATTAGACAATATCTTCCCTGTTTTTAAGAAATAATTGTTAGCTTACCCTCCTTTAACTGCTCAGATAATGGACGGTAAAACGGAATTGGCTATTGTTTTACACTGTCCATGTACAGGAAATCTATCCATATCTACCCTGTCCATGTGCATGTACTCTGCGCTTGTCCATGTATTCTGTGCATATCCATGCACAAGTACTATCTGCCTGTACATGTACTATTTGCCTGTACATGTAATCTGTTCATGTACATGTACTCTGTCCATGTCGCTATATAGCTGAAGTATTGCGGAATGCGACGTTAAACCTTAATTCTCTCTCTCTCTCTCGTTCTCTCTCTCTCTCTCTCTCTCAATGAACATGCACTCTGTACAATGCCGCATGATGTAGACCGGTGAGAGAACAACAGCAACAACATGGATGGCAGGTCAATCATTTTATTAGCCTATCCAGTACATCATACCCACACTGGGGGAGCCGCGTTGGGTATGTTTACAAACAAGTAGCCTCTTTTCCAATCAGAGGCCGCCATTTGCATCTGTCATATTCGTTCTTGTCCGTTAGATGTATTCTCGGCTGATCTTGTCCAATCAGAAGTCGTCATTTCAGAAATTTCCATCTTCGGCCATGTTCGCTCTGAACCGTTTGTTCTAATCGTCGTCGGGCAGGCCAGGATACCGTCGAGGTAACATATTCTCAAATAGTTGTTTGCGCATTCTGAGTATCTGTCAGTGCATGCGTGAAAATACAAGCGTCTAGTCCGTCCGTGAATACATTCATCCGATGGGAAGATTCCGTAATTTGGTCACGAAGAACGTAACATTGGGCACCCTCTCTACGAACTATTGGGTGTTGGGGCGCTGTTCATAGGCCCATCCCAAGACATCCAATTGGTCCACTTGGTCCAGCATCGTCTCTAACGAGGCCCGGTTAATGGTGGTAAACGGTTGGTCAAATACCCGGATGTTACTGCTCGGGTAAATCTATCGAACTTGATCTGTCTCCTTATGCTTCAGCACATAACCAAACGCCAGATTTAATTTGAAGGACGTAGCTTGGTCATTGAAGATGGCTTCCATGTAGCTGCGTAGATGGGCGAGATCGGTCAGTCGGAAATTGTAGATATCTTGAATAGGGCGATGACGGTGGAAACAGTGCCGTATCATGGCGCCGATAGATGTCACTCCTGGATGGGCGTCCTGTAACAGATCGCTAGGAACATCCACTGCATCTTCCAGAAAAAGTTCGATGTCGTCAGGCGTATGACTCGAAACCGTAACGCTGGGGGCTGGTTGGATATCCAGTCTCTTCTGAACTGTGGGTAGAGACGGGCTCTCCGTCATTGCATCACCAGTGGCGTTCGTCTCCCCGGACTCATCTTCACTGAGTCTGACCCTCCTAGGTGCCTCTTTAGTGGAAAATTGTCGCCCAAACCGTAGACAGGGGGCATGAATCAAACGTTGGTGCTGTCTTAACCGACCGGGTCGTTTAAAGAGTCGACCACAATCGTTACATTGTACCGTCGCGCCCTCGTGGAGTGCCCTCTCATGGCGCAGTAAATTATCCTCCCGATTGAATGACCGTGTACATATCGTACATCTATATCGGGCGGTTCCGTTGTGGGTGGAGGCCTCGTGGCGTTGTAAACTTTCTAGACGAGTAAACCGCTTCTGGCAAGTTGTGCATCTTGGTGGTTGACATAGTGTCTGATGAAACGGTCAGGACGCTTCCCTTTTATAGCAAGCTAGCTGGTGATCTATTTTTAGCACACTCACTTCAACTTGGACGTCAGCGACAAGAACCCGGATCTAGGCGGGGACGTCAGGAACCCGGATGTAGGCGCGGACGTCAACGACAAGAACCCGGATGTAAACTACCGAGAACTAGGTCAACCAGTCCTACTCAGATCACGCCCATGTGTGTGTGTGTGTATGCATGTATGGGTGTGTGTATATGCGTGCGTGTGGTGTGTGTGTATGTGTGCGTGTACTGGTGTGTGTGTATGCGTCTGTGTATGTGTGTGGGCTTGCGTATGTGCGCTTGCGCGCGTGTGTTTGTGTGCGTGAGCGTGCATGTGCGTGTGTGTGTTCATGCGTGTGTGTGTGCGTGTGTGTGAGTGTATGCGTCTGTGTGTATGTGTGTGAGTGTATGTGTCGCCGTATGTGTGCATATGCGTCTGTGTCCATGTGTGTGTTGTCGCCGTATGCAGGCGCAGGCTCCTGTGTTGCACCCTGTACCCTATAGCCCGTAGGGCATAGGGTACTTAGTTGAGTTTGCGTGGAATGTGCCTGAGAATAATATCGCGACGAGAGAAAGTTCTCTGCCAACGTACACGTACAGGATATGTTCATCAGTCGGCCAATACTTATGGGTTGAGGAGAGACACGTGTTCATTCCTATATTTAGACACCACCACCAACACTACCAACGCCATCACCACCATCACACACCACACACCACACACCACCACCACAAACCACCACCACCACCACACGCACCACCACCACCACCACCACCACCGGGCGTTGACGGGTGTCAACGTCCGGTGGTGGTGGGAACTCCCGTGCGGCAGAGCTCTTGGATCGGATCTCTTGGAGCTCAAAGCGTGTGGAGCTGAGAGCTCGTAAGTGACGTCATCGAAATCTGGTGTACCCTATGCCTTACGGGCTATAGGGTACAGGGTGCACCAGCTATGTGTGTATGATGCATGTCGTGTTTATATGCAAGAGCTCCGAGTGGCGCCACCTGTCTTGTGACAATTTACGGTTCCGTTCATGTGACAGTAAACATGGAAACACCCGTGTGTAAGTTGATGACCCAGATGTAAAACGATGACGTCACTTCATCGTGGTGGTGGTGGTGGTATGTGATGGTGGTGTGTGGTGTGTGGTGGTGGTGCTGGTAGTGTTGGTGGTGGTCTAAATATAGGAATAAACATGTGTCCCTCATCAACCCATATGTATCGCTCGACTGATGAACATATCGTGTACGTGTACGTTGTCAGAGAATCTTCTCTCGTCGCGATATTATGCTCAGGCACATTCAACGCAAATTCAACTAAGGCACCGTTTTCAATTATCGTTCGCGAATGAATCGTTTATTTCGTCAAATTTTCTCGAAGTCGCGATTTTCCAAGGCGCGAGGGAATGGTTTTTTTTCTTCAAAATAAACGATTCATTCGCGATCGCTGTTCGAATGGTTTTTTTTTCTGCTGGCAATCGTTTTTCAATCGAGAAAATTCTCGCGAATAAAAAGCGATATCGCGATTCAATCGCTTTTTAATCGAAAAAATATAAACGATTGAAAAAAAACGATTGAGGATTATAGCCGAAAGTAGCACGCCATTGGTTCAGCCTGACTGACCCGCATACACGCTCGAGTTTCTAACACTTCAGTCAGACTATATAAAGTTCGATCATTTTTTCTTCTTCCTTTTCCATTCTTTGCCTAGTGTAAAACTATATAGCGTGTTTCTGTACAGTTGGCGGTTATATAGATACGATGGGGATATTGAAAGAAATTGATAAAAAATATCTATATATATACATAGGAATAATGGTTATGCATATAATTATAACTTCATATTTACATATATTTTGTACGGGACACAGACCCGGATATGGTCAGATTGGGTCATTTGCACTTGCAATTTCGTCTATTATTTTGGGTATTTCTGTGTTTTAAAGCTGGTATTATTCCAGATTTCTTGTGTAGTATTTTTCGTGAACGTTTTTGGCATCTGTGCGGGCTGAAATTTTGAGTTGATACGTCAGATTTTCGTTGTACGCGTGGTTTTTTGTCCTACGATCACCATTTTCCTTGTGTAGATAGATGGCGCTGTATTGAATATAACATTGTCATACGGGGTTTTGAGTCGTCGAAAGCACTTAATTATTAATATATAGCGCGGGCTATTTGTAAAAATTTTCACAACTGGTTAATCCAGTAAGAGATGAAATTATATACTATTCAGTTGGTTTTTGGCTTGAGCTTCCCTTTGGAATCATTCATAGTTCATTTATCAAAATATAAAATTAAAATAAAAAGTATTGTACATATGCGAATCCAACCGTTATATGCGATTCAATCACCATTGTGATATGTATTTGATATAAATATGAAATCACTGCCGCGAATATTCTTATAATAAATAAAATTAACTTGATAGTGATTTTTTGAACTTATTCACATCTCAATAGTTTAAAAACTGTACCAAAACATGAATGGATACCCTTTCCTAATGTATGTTTTACTATAACAAAGTACACATATTTAATTACACTATTTTTCACCTTAATTAACCTAGAAATTCTCGGCTGGAGGGCTAAGCTGTTCTGGGTTATCGCCATGCGCCCATTCACACCTCTATGAAGCCTGTGCCGTAATCATTCTGATAATGCAATCAACGACGAACTCAAATCCACTTACGACCTGTACCCGGTATTTACAAAACAAGATATTGTGACTATCACCCTGTATTGTTTATACCAAGTTGCATGAATATATGAGGAAATTATCGAAAGTATGAAGGGAATGACTGAACATTAATACATTGTCGACTCACACGATTATTGAATAAACATGTAATTTTGTCATTTTCGCTTCGCCAGAGTAAATCTGAGCGCGAACGTCACAGGAAGCATGGTACAGGTATATGTATAGATATTTCCAGCATACGCCCTACTTCGGCTTGTAGGAGACTATAGATCGTGATTATTCGGTTATCTTGCGCATTTATACAGTATAGTATAGTAATATAGGTTTTTCCATCGACAAATCCGCAATCAACATTACATGTAGTTCCCAGTTCGCGGATAGAGCGGCGTACGACGGCAACACGGCCTATGTGTCAAATATCACTCCGCCTCACGATTCTCTCGCGCCCTGAAAAAAACCGATTCTCTCGCGATTGAAGATTCGCGATCAAGAACGGATCGCGCATGGGTAAACGATTCAAAAACGATATCGCGAGAGAATGGTTTTTTCCAGAAAAGGTTCAATCGTTTTTTCTCATTTTTTTTTCTCGATATTTCGCGACGATTCGCCTCGCGACTGATTCGCGACTGATCGTTTTTCAATCGAGAAAATTGAAGAAAAATCGCGACTGAAGAAAAAACGATTAATGGAAACGATCCCTAAGTACCCTATGCCCTACAGGCTATAGGGTACAGGGTGCACCACAGGAGCGTGCGTCTGCATACGGCGACACACATACATACACACAGACTCATACGCACAAATACGGCGACGCATACACGCACACACATACACACAGACGCATACACTCACACACACACACGCACACACACACGCATAAACACACACACTCACATGCACGCACACGCGCACACACACGCGAGCGCAAGCGCACACACGCAAGCACGCACACACACACACACACACACACATACATGCATACACACACAAACACATGGGCGTGACCTGAGTAGGACTGGTTGACCTAGTTCTCGGTAGTTGACATCCGGGTTCTTGTCGCTGACGTCCGCGCCTACATCCGGGTTCTTGACGTCCACGCCTACATCCGGGTTCTTGTCGCTGACGGCCAAGTTGAACTGCGATTGCTAAAAATAGATCACTAAGAGGGTTACTGTAACTGCAATGCGTATGATCATGATGATGGAAGCAATGACGTGGATGCTGTTCTTGGAACATATGGTTAATGGCAACTTTCAGTTTGTCCTCTATACAGCCTTCATTCCCACGTGTTTGCACTTTGCAAAGAGTAGGAAGGAAAACTGTATATCCAACTCACACAGTCTTAATATATTTATAGAAATGTGGGTCACCACCTGAGAGCTGAAACCGCACAGACCAGATCTCCTTTTCGCTTTGTATTAGGGTTGGCTGAGTCACTTAGCAGTTTGTAGGGTTTTATTCAATGCACACTTTGTTTTGACATAAACATTTTGTTGCAGGCTTTAAATAACCATTTTTGGTTTAATCTTTCATTTCTATTGCAAATTACTCTCTTTTTTATTTTTGCTTGATTGCATATTAATCATATCGCTATGATTCCCAGTTTAGACTCAAAATGGCCAGAAATCCTGGGCCTTCATGGGAAACTGTAGATGGAGAGCCGTGGCTAACCTGTTTGTTATCTAACAAAAGTGCGTTTATGGGACTGTCCACTGCAGCTTCTCGCACAAACAATACCTTGAATGCACAAAGTCTCAAGTTATCGATCTGTTTCGATTTCAACGGGGATGGCTGTTCTAGATCTAAGTGTAAATACAGGCATGTCTGTAATTAGTGTAGTGAGACACATTCAATGAAAATGTGTAGGTGGGAGGGGGGGGGGGGCTGGGTAACAAACGAAGTTTTCGCCCAGGAGGAGCAGGATCCCATTTCACCCAGTAAGATCCTTGAGGCAGGGGGGAAGGGGGAGGTAGGGGTTAGAGTTAGATCATCACCGGAAGTGCCTAACACAGATGATGATTCCTCAAATTTCGTAAACGGTGACATATTTACGTTGGCCCCAACCCCAGTAAAACTACATAGGATATGTTTCTGGCTGCAAAACTACCCCAATACGTATACAGCAGATAAGCTTATCCTGGAAACCGGATTCGGAGAGGGCTCTCGCTGCACTACTCTGGGCCCACATAGCTACTGATACCCGAACTTTGCAGTGTGTCAATGTAGCAGAGAGCACAGTGACTGAGTAACTTCAGAAGAAGTTACATTTGGGAGAGTTGCGGGCCCCTTCATTTGTAGATCGATTTCTGAAATAAGGGCGTCAACATTGGGTTTGGTACCGAAAAAATGACCATGGGGAATATCGCTTAATACATCATCTATCTTATCCTAAGGGCATAGGAACCTAGTTAACAATTTCTGTGGACCGGAATTTGTGCTCTTTTAGCCATTCTGTAGATGATACAGTAAGGACTATACAACAGTTGGGGAAAGGGACATTGCTTGCCAAAGCAGACATAAAATATTGTTTGATCCCAGTAAATCCAGGGGATTTTGACCAGACTTTTATTTTTTCAAAACCACGCCAATGGGATGTGCTATCTCATGTGCCACATTCGAGTGATTTAGTACTTCCATAGAATGGTGCGTTAAGAAATAAATCGGGTTGGGGACTATTTTGCATTACGTGGGTGATCATCTGTTCATTTGAGCATGTATGTCATGATCTTGGTGTTCCTAGGACAGAGGATAAAAAGGTCGGGCCATGTACTCCCTCGGCCTACCTTCGTCTGGAATTTGATTCAGAAGATATGATCTTCAGAATCCCCATGGATAAGCTTGGAGAAATTCATGATCGCATAGTTCGGTCATTCTTTCATATTAGAAGTCACTAGAGAGCTGGCGCATACATGTACACGGAGATGGCAAGCCTGATTCTATAGCGCACTTCAGCTCAATCTCACAATTGTAGAATATTCTTGGATATGCAGCAATGATCGCGGTATTCTATGTTTTGATAAGATTATACATCTACCGTGATAGACTCACTCTTTTTACTCAAAATAATTGTGTTACTTTGTCAGCAAATCTCCCTTTCTGTCATCTTAACTGCATAACTCTAGTGAGGGATCATAGATCTCTGCTTCGGACAGTGTAACTGCGTCACTTCGGCGATGGACCATTTCTTTTTGCTCAGCGTAACTGCGTCACTTCGTAGGACCATTTTTCTTTTCCTTAGCGTACCTGCGTAACTCCAGCTATAACCCTATCTTTTTCAGACAGCGAAACTGCGTATCTCCAGCTACAGATTTCTCTTTCGGACAGCGTAACTGCGTAACTTTGTAGATGGGCAATTATATTTGCTCAGCGTAACTGCGTAACTTCGTCAAACCCTTTCTATCTTGCTTAGCGTAACTGCCTAACTCCAGCTACAGCCCTCTCCTTTTCTGACAGCGTAACTGTGTAACTTCAGCTATAGACCTCTCTTTCGGACAGCTTAACCCCGTAACTGCGGCGATGAACCAATTATTCTTGCTCAGCTCGAATGCGTAACTTCAGCGTATTTCCCTTTTTCTCATCATAGCTGTGTAACTTAGTCAGACCTTTTATCTTTTTCTCAGCGTAACTGCGTAGCTGTATCAGACCCTTTCTCTTTTGCGTAGCTTAACTGCGCAACCCCGTTTAAACATCTTTTCTGGAAACTGTAACTTCATCAGACCCTTGTATTGGTCGACTGATGAACATATCGTGTACGTATACGATGTCAGAGAATCTTCTCTCGTCGCGATATTATGCTCAGGCACATTCAACGCAAACTCAACTAAGTACCCTATGCCCTACGGGCTATATGGTACAGGGTGCACAACAGAAGCGTGCGTCTGCATACGACGACACACACACATACACACATACGCATACGCACACATACGGCGACACATACACGCACACACATACACACAGACGCATACACTCACACACACACGCACACGCACACGCATAAACACACACACTCACATGCACGCACACGCATATACACACGCGCGCACGAGCGCACACACGCACACACACAGACGCATACAAACACACACACATACACGCAAGCATACACACACACACGACACGCATACACGCACGCACACACGTACATTCAAACACACATACACACACACACGCACACTCACATACATGATACACATATGGGCGTGACCTGAGTAGGACGGGTTGACCTAGTTCTCGGTAGTTTACATCCGGGTTCTTGTCCCTGACGTCCGCGCCTACATCCGGGTTCTTGACGTCCCCGCCTACATCCGGGTTCTTGTCGCTGACGGCCAAGTTGAACTGCGATTGCTAAAAATAGATCACTAAGAGGGTTACTGTAACTGCAATGCGTATGATCATGATGATGGAAGCAATGACGTGGATGTTCTTGGAACATATGGTTAATGGCAACTCTCAGTTTGTCCTCTATGTAACCTTCATTCCCACGTGTTTGCACTTTGCAAATAGTAGGAAGGAAAACTGTATATCCAACTCACACAGTCTTAATATATTTATAGAAATGTGGGTCACCACCTGAGAGCTGAAACCGCACAGATCAGATCTCCTTTTTGCTTTGTATTAGGGTTGGCTGAGTCACTTAGCAGTTTGTAGGGTTTTATTAAATGCACACTTTGTTTTGACATAAACATTCTGTTGCAGGCTTTAAATAACCATTTTTGGTTTAATCTTTCATTTCTATTGCAAATTACTCTTTTTTTTTATTTTTGCTTGATTGCATATTAATCATATCGCTATGATTCCCAGTTTAGACTCAAAATGACCAGAAATCCTGGGCCTTCATGGGAAACTGTAGATGGAGAGCCGTGGCTAACCTGTTTGTTATCTAACACAAGTGCGTTTGTGGGACTGTCCACTGCGGCTTCTCGCACAAACGAGAACTTGAATGCACAAAGTCTCAAGTTATCATTCTGTTTCGATTTCAACGGCGATGGCTGTTCTAGATCTAAGTGTAAATACAGGCATGTCTGTAATAAATGTAGTGAGACACATTCTATGAAAATGTGTAGGTGGGGGGGGGGGGTAACAAAAGTAATTTTCGTCCAGCAGGAGCAGGATCCCATTTCACCCAGTAAGATCCTTGAGGCAAGGGGGAGGGGGGGAGGGGGAGGTAGGGGTTAGAGTTAGATCATCACAGGAAGTGCCTAACAGATGATTCCTCAAATTTCGTAAACGGGGACATATTTACGTTGGCTCCAACCCCAGTAAAACTACATAGGTTATGTTTCTGGCTGCAAAACTACCCCAATACGTATACAGCAGATAAGCTTATCTTGGAAACTGGATTCGGAGAGGGCTCTCGCTGCACTACTCTGGGCACCACATAGCTACTGATACCCGAAATTTGCAGTGTGTTAATGTAGCAGAGAGCACAGTGACTGAGTAACTTCAGAAGGAGCTACATTTGGGAGAGTTGCGGGCCCCTTCATTTGTCGACCGATTTCTGAAATAAGGGCGTCAACATTGGGTTTGGTACCGAAAAAAAATATCCAGGGGGGTATCGCTTAATGCATCATCTATCTTTCCCAAAGGGCATAGGAACCTAGTTAACAATTTCTGTGGATCGGAATTTGTGCTCTTTTAGCTACTCTGTAGATGATACAGTAAGGACTATACAACAGTTGGGGAAAGGGACATTGCTTGCCAAAAGCAGACATAAAATATTGTTTGATCCCAGTAAATCCAGGGGATTTTGACCAGACTTTTATTTTTTCAAAACCATGCCAATGGGATGTGCTATCTCATGTGCCACATTCGATGATTTAGTACTTCCATAGAATGGTGCGTTAAGACATAAATCGGGTTGGGGACTATTTTGCATTACGTGGATGATCATCTGTTCATTTGAGCATGTATGTGATGATCTTGGAGTCCATAGGACAGAAGATAAAAAGGTCGGGCCTGTACTCTCTTGGCCTACCTTCGTCTGGAATTTGATTCAGAAGATATGATCTTCATAATCTCCATGGATAAGCTTGGAGAAATTCATGATCGCATAGTTCGGTCATTCTTTCATATTAGAAGTCACGAAAGAGCTGGCGCATACATGTAGGCCTACACGGAGATGGCAAGTCTCATTCTATATTGCACTTCAGCTCAATCTCAGAATTGTAGAATATTCTTGGATATGCAGCAATGATCCCGGTATTCTATGTCTTGATAAAACTATACATCTACCGTGATAGACTCACTCTTTTTACTCAAAATAACTGTGTTACTTTGTCAGCAAATTTCCCTTTCTGTCAGCTTAACTGCATAACTCTAGTGAGGGATCATAGATCTCTGTTTCGGACAGTGTAACTGCGTAACTTCGGCGATGGACCATTTCTTTTTTCTCAGGGTAACTGCGTCACTTCGTCAGACCATTTTTCTTTTCCTTAGTGTACCTGTGTAACTCCAGCTATAACCCTCTCTTTTTTCAAACAGCGAAACTGCGTAACTCCAGCTACAGTCCTCTCTTTCGGACAGCGTAACTGCGTAACTTTGTGGATGGGAAGTTATATTTGCTCAGCGTAACTGCGTAACTTCATCAAACCCTTTCTCTCTTGCTACAGCTATAGTCCTCTCATTTTCTGACAGCGTAACTGCGTAACCCCAGCTATAGACCTCTCTTTCGAACAGCTTAACTCCGTAACTGCGGCGATGAACTACTTATTCTTGCTCAGCGTGAATACGTAACTTCAGCGAATTTCCATTTTTCTCAGCATAGCTGCGTGACTTAGTCAGACCCTTTCTCTTTTTCTCAGCGTAACTGCGTAGCTGTATCAGACCCTTTCTCTTTTGCGTAGCTTAACTGCTCAACCCCGGTTATAAAGATTTTTTCAGGAAACTGTAACTTCATCAGACCCTTTCTCTTTTGCTCAGCGTGACTGCGTAACTCGAGCTATAGACCTCACTTTTCCCAATAGTGTAACTTCGTCAGAGACTTCCCTTTTTTGTTAGCGTAACTGCGGAACTACAGCTGTAGACCGCACTTTCCCTAACAGAATAATTCCGTGTCGTAGAGCTATGTAGAGAGACTGAATGAACATTTAATCCATGAAGCACAGCATGTATCTGTTCAAACCTAGAAATGCTAGTGTCAATGAATAATGCTAAATAATCAGAGTAATGTGTATGTTAAATCTAGATATTCTACATAGTTATTGAGCCTGACTTACTGACAGTACATGTGCATGTAATCTGTAACATCTGTTTAACCTCGAAATGCTATCTATAACCGAAACAATGTTTCCTTTGGTAAAGGCCACTTGTTTTTATTAGAGCCATTCTTATTTTTTTCTCCGCGTAACTTCGTAAGACATTTTCTATGTCTTCTCACCACAGCCACATAACACCAATGATGTACCATGTATGATTTGTTTCCTGCATAACGGCATAACTCCGGTAATTTACACTTTCTGTTTACATGTGTCCTGCATAACTGTGTGACTCCACGCTTTCGCAGTTACGCTGAGGAAAACGGAATGATCTGATGAAGTTAGGTAGCGTTCCCAATTAACGTTTTTGCTTCATTCGTTTAAATCGCTGAAAAAAAACAAGTCGTTCTACACCCATCGTTCTTATTTTCGTGGAATACCATTGGAAAAAGCATTCAACGCATTTGTTCGTTCGCCAGTGAACGAAGTCGTTTGTTTTACAGAAAACCATTGCGTTTTTTTCTTTCTTTATTTGCCATCGTTCGATCGTTTGATGGAAAACGAAGGCGCAATAATACAATCACGTGATGTTCGCATTATCCATCTTAGCTTTCTAAGGGCATTTCACGTTTCACTTAACACTACCCTTAGATTTTCGCTGTGATTCGGCATGTATTTCATACGGCGCCATTTATCTAGAGGGAGATAATCCAGTTCGAAAGTTGTTCCCAAAGCACGAGGTCAAATGTCGGCCCCATTTAAACGAGCCAATGAAATTATCTGTATTCAAATATTTCTCACACATGCAAACATGTCAGTTTCACGAGGCGCAAGACTGGGGGAGTCTGCGCGAGACCAAAACGAAGTTGTGCAAATTAACTATTTTATTTCTCACTCTAGTGGAGCATGCTTCTTTGTTTATCTTAAGAAACAAACGGCCTAACATATTTGAAAACAAAATAAAATCGGCGGCAGACCACAGGAAAATGATATGCTTTTTATTTTGTGATGGGGGCACTTCGAGGCCCACCATGGGATCATTTCAATCGATCGCTTTCTGGAGGTGTGTCTTCGTTGTATGAATGTGATTGTACCGATGTCGGATGTAACGGGACCAGTCGGATGTGACCATTTGGGAAACGCCCTATTACACTCAGATAGCACCCGTTACCGCATGGCTACGAGCAGAAGTTTCTACGTATGATCGTGCCATGCGTTCGGATGATGGCATTATCCAACCTGATAACGCAATCTCCGTGGGCACTGAGAAAAGAATTCGTTAATTCAATGCCGAATTCTTTGACGTTTGGACAGGCAGTAAATTACTTTTACGTGTAACTAAATTTTGAAGTTCAGCTGCATAATTAAAAGACAAAGGAAAGTAATGCACGGGTTTTGCCCCGGTTCGAGCCGACATCATCGCGTCAGACACTCATTATTCGGTTCGACCTAAATGGCTAAATGCTATCTCCTTGCCAATCCCCATTTATTTATTGTTATCTGAATTTGTATTATATAGAGAGTCTATTACATGTATATTGATAGCTATATGTACTTGTAAGAACAAATGATTCACCAGCCTCGAATCCCACAAGCGCCGCGATATCATTTATTATACTGTTGAATATCTATCTTTCCATGGTCGTTATATTACCAAATTCATAAGCTCCGTAATTCCTTCAACGCTCCTTCCCAAAAAGAAATCTTCATTTTAATATTTATTTCTTCCTCTATTAACAATTTGTAATATACGTTTTAGCATGTACATGCATTTTTTTAAAATATGACAAATAATTAAAAGCAGCATTGTGTTAGCATTTTATTGTCTGAATCTTTATTGATGTTTGTCCATTGTGATTAATGGCGCCTGAATTATAAAGCCCCATAAGTGGTCACGTTCAATTAATCGAGGTGCTTTCTCGATGCCTTCGAGATGGGTCCAGAAATTTCTCGGCTGAAACCGGGAGGGCAGATCCGGGACCCCTGGTGACGTCTCCCGGTTTCCTCTCCGTTCTATTTCGATCGAAACGTCCCGGTTTTTAAAATGGACATGAAATTTATTGGTAATCTGGAAGGGGGTCCAGATTTTCAAATGACCGTATCTTTGGCCGTTTCCTAGCTTCTCAGACGATCAGAGTGTTGTGCGGGCACCAAATTTTGGGACCGCTCGTCGTATACGCATATCACGGCCCAAATGGAATCCCGACAAAGATTTGTTTTGTTTTTGGGAACGTCTTTCTTCCATACTATTGAACGTTTAATCGGTATGGCCATGTCCTGAGGTTTTCCAATCCAATTGAAATAAACGTTTCGTTTATCTCTAATGAATATATATTTGAATTATATTCTCTTACCTGGATAATTGATTGTATATCCGACGCGGAATAAAGGGCATATTTAGGGTATTATTTGCCTCGTTTGCAGAATACATAGAACATAACCGACAACCATGGAGTGTTTAACGTCATAACGTGAAATAAGACATGAACTACGGTCGATTTTGGAAAGAAATCGACACGTCAGGTGCACCTGTCTTCATAAATGACCTGTTAATACTGAATCGCAGAAAATAATATGAATTCTTTACCTTCCGGTTAAAGAGTTGTTTGTATATGACGGCCATTGGCGGAGCGCGTTGTTAGTTTCACTGTGTGAAGCAATCAGTTTCATGCAGAATTTTAACATGAACGCTCGATTTAAGTTTTTGAGCACTCCATATCAGCGGTCCTCATGGACTTAGAGGCGTTGATTGCAAATTCAACTCAGTCTGGCCATGGAGTTAAAAGACAGAAGGAGAGACAACTCATCCAGCCGCCGGTCGCTGACCCGTGAGGTCGCCCGCAGAGCTATTGTATTCTGAATGGCCGTCAGTCACGATCTGTCCGTTTGATGTTCAATGTATGATTCCGCCGACCGAGTCGTTGGTTCTTATTAGCCGCAGAAAAACATCAACGGAAGTTGAAATTAAAAATGCGCATTAGTTCTACGTAAAAATAAGGATGCATTAATTATGCGCAGAACAAATATTAGGCAATTTGAAGTCATACTGAATATGAGCATATTTCATTAATCAGAATATGGCCATTCATAGCTTAGTTACAGGACTTTGGATTCATACTGTCGTTTCGTATATTTTATCGTTTTTCTACAACTTCCGCATTTCTCAACAAGACAAAACTTTGCAGGGAACTTGGTATAAGTACAGCGAATGTGGAAACGAATAGCACATGAGGGACCGGTTGGACTAGCTAAAAATATAAACGATAGAAAAATTCTCAAAAACCCCATTTAAAATACATGGGCAATTTTGCCACAAACAGAAAATACATCATTTTCACTGCCGAATTAACAGAATTTCCGCATTTCAAAAATGACACATTTTGTGCTTGCGTTCAAGATCAAATAAAAGAGTACATATCAGTCTTTACCATTTTAGGGACCGGAAGCCTGAATTTGGATAAAATGCAATATTGTAAACACTAGATTGGCCTTTTTTCGCTTTTGCGCTGCCTCAAAGCTATTAACTAATGAGTCAGCCAAGGCCGTTTTACCCCCTGCGTGCTAATCGCTAATTGATCTTCAATACTTGTGTATTGAAGATCACTTCTGGCCCGATGGGGTCCTTGACGGGCATCGGTATTAAATGTAATACGATAGCAAAATACGAACGTAGCGTGCAAGATCTATGGCGCTACGTTTCGTAACATGTGTCTAATTCCGCTTAACCCGGGGCTAGGGGCCGTATGAGCCCATGTACTTCAAGATCCTCATGGTACTCATATGAACAGTCACAATCAAAGCGTGGCTGAGGTACATCATTTTTAGATGACGACTCTATAACGAATATTATGGATTAAGAATACTGATCAGCGATACGGATTTGATATTTTGGAACATCATGATGTCTTGCCGGCATCATTGAAAATTGTTGACCGCTTCTCTCTTGCAGGAAACAAGCCTATGTTTATGTATACTTTTGTCTTTTTGAATTTGGTGCTAATACTGTTATATGGAAATGGAATAGGTCTTTGGATTATGGACGCGGATATTCTCTAATGGACGACGGCTGGATTATGAATGACGGACTAGACGCTTGTAATTAAAGCTATTATATAGGCTGACGAATATTAACAGTTCATTTTATTCTAATTACGTTATGCCATGGAGTTAAATAAGACTTATTTAACTCCATGGTTATGCTAACCTAAAAAGCTTGAGATCAAGTAAGCATATTATGCTAAAATAAACAATCTCGTTAACGAAAACGAGGAATGGTTCCCTGGTGAGTAAAAATAATTTCTACCCAATTATTGAGGCAAAAAGAGGATTTGAGAACGGGAAGCATAATAAACACATCCTGTATCTATTACAAATGAATATGGCCTCTATATT
This sequence comes from Hanleya hanleyi, assembly GCA_036873755.1. Taxonomy (NCBI): domain Eukaryota; kingdom Metazoa; phylum Mollusca; class Polyplacophora; order Lepidopleurida; family Hanleyidae; genus Hanleya; species Hanleya hanleyi. Next base: position 141,123 of record JAVTVY010048786.1, read on the forward strand.
GTATACGATGAGCGTGTGCTGCTAAAATTTTGATATATAAGAGCTGAAAATACATGTTCGACAACTTATTTACGAAATTTTCTGACCAAGAGCAACACCTTCAGCACAACGAAGATAATCTTTCTCACGGCAGAAAAATGGACCTGCATGTGGAACAACTTCGGTTAGCCTGTCGCTTGTGTGCGTGGACCGAAAGCTTGTATCCTTTCGATAGAAACCCGGTTCCGAAACACAAATTCAAGAAACAAGTCTTGCAGGCAAAATAAATCCTAATATAATTTATAATAGAAACGATGTACGTGATGTGCCTATCACTGTTGGGTCAAAATGATCTCTCTTTCCCTCCATGGTCAAACTCAACACTTCCCGGCGGCGTGCACAGCGGGCGGCTAAGTACCAATTCACATTTCCAATGCACTCAACTTATAATAGCTTTGATGACGTCGATGGGGCGCATGCGCGGGAACCCGACAACTACCGAACATGACCGAACCTACTTTAATCCCCCAAATACATACAGGCTAATCCGACAAATCCCTGCTGTGGCGGAATCGTACATTGAACACTTTGATCTGGCGGAGTGGTCTCTCCATCTTATTTAACTCCATGGTCTGGCTTAGTGATGTCTAGTTCAATCGGCTATTGACCTCTAATAATTGTAAACCGGACGCAAGTCTATTAACTGGAATTTAAGAGTTAACGGTTTTTTTATTTCCATGAATCTATATTATTGTAGTTATTTTCTTCAGTTAGGGCCGATTGTTCCCAAATTAACTCGACATGAACTTCCCGAAGACGAATTTTCTGCCAAAGATATCAAATCAAAACAAGTTCAAAGAAATAGATTATAAGACTGCTTAATAATCGCAATTGGAGGTGTTGATGATTCACACGTCACACCTCAGTCGGTCTGTGAAAACCCGTCGACTTAAGAAAACAGCGAGGTGAAGGGGTCGGAGGGGTTAATTTCTTTGAAAGAAAAAAGTCAAACAACATTGTTAGCAGGCGTGTCTTAATAATATGCTTACCCTGTATTATTTGTTGCTGATTTCCTGTGTCTAGCAAATTAACCAAATAATTGAAGTAATTAATACCCAATTCAGGGCGCAATGAAGTTTTGAATCTACGGTCACACACGTTTTACTATCAACGATACTGCTTTGTCCATGAGGACCGCTGATATGGAGTGCTCAAAAACTTAAATCAAGCGTTCATGTTAAAATTCTGCGCTTTTGAGTGAATTAGCTGAGTCTTCCTTACTTCTATTTATATCCCTTTGCTCTCTCATTGTTATTTATTATTTAATTATTTCTTTTAATATTTAGCGCTGCAAAAGATGCTAAATGAACTAAGAAATGTACCGTAAAATGTAAATAAAACATTGAGTTGATGGGCAGCGAAATCCGTATGGGAAGCGACCCTTAGACTACAATTTCAATCGAATTACCTGTCCATCCTGTGGCCTTCAATGTTATGAATAACGGGGGAATCTCTAACGAAGCATGCTGCTGTCAAATAAATATTTATCAATAAAGATGTTCTCTCATTCTGATATACTTTCAGAAGAACATATGTAATTATATTCTAGACTTGCAGAATCTCGTACACTTCATCACCTCCCATGCATGGTCTTCTCTTCAGTGAGGGCATATGTCATATCTCAGTTTAACCAACCAGCGCCCGAGCTCGGCGATGTTCCGTTTCACTGAGCCACGTGAGCCGTTACATGCATAGGCCAGATAGACAAATTTTGCTGTAAAAATCAAGCCACGCTTATTTGAACTGTAATATTTCAGTATGTATCGCAAATATATGTCATGATTGCATTTCAAATGAGTAATAACTTTGAAATGAAAATGTTTATTTTAAGAATAACACTCAATTGTGTTGACATCGAAAATAGGAATTCAATTCTTTACAAATCGCTGCAAGATAGGATCAATCTATAATACTTAAACAAGCGTATTTTTTTTAAATGAATTTGAATACAAATACTATCAATCATTCAACAATACAAGAAATGGTGAATCTTGGCTAGGCTGAGTTGTGCGGTGCCGCGGGTGGGGGCCGGGTGTTTGTTTTGATCTTGAAATTATATGTCAGGCCGATACTCAATATCGGAATTATGTAATATTTAATTTCAGTGATCAGATATGTAAGACAGTTACTGTATCCGTGTTTAATCGGTGTCAGAACATTTCGGCACGCGACATTTCGGCAAGTGACATTTCGACACGCGACATTTTTCCACAAAGTGAGGGGTACAACATTTCGGCACCCGTTTTTGTCAGACCAAATCGTTCAACATATAATAATAATAATATTACCGTTTTAAGGGTTACCAAGTTGTAGGTTATCATAGTTGCTCACGATTATGCGCGACATTTCGGCAACTTTTTTCACATATTAAGGTGGATGGCGATTGATTGGTGAGGTTTTTACTAGTGATAGAATATTTATATCATGCTTTTTGCTCTGTTAGAAATTCACACATTTCTAAAACCAACTGCAGAAATGCCGCAGATATTCGCAGTCAAAAAATTTACAACTTGGTAACCCTTAAAATGGTCTGTTTATATGTTAAAATATGTTAAAAAAGATAAGAAAATTTTACTTTTTAATATAATTTGGCATGTAAAAAAAGTGTCGTGTGTCGAAATGTCGTACTCTCCACTTTGTGCCGAAATGTCGCATGTCGAACTGTCGTGGATTCGTTTAATCATAAAACTTTTTCTTATTCTTTCTAATTATATAATCTGCATTCTCAGTAATAACAAACAATACATTATATACAAATAGTAATCCTTTGTCACTCTCAATGTATAACAGTCTTATCCCAGTCCTCATCATTTCATGTTACCGTTTTTTTCATTTTCACAAATATCCACAGTACCCATTTTGCTTCAATTGCCATTTTTGATAAAAAGAAAAGCCCACTATTAAAACAATGCGAAAGTACACTAAGAGAAACGAAAACCAACTGACTAACACACATTTTCCAACTGTAAGCAAAGTGGGTCCATAAGAAAGCATTCGGTCCACACAATGGCTTAATAATAATAACATTACATATCTTATTTTTCTGATGCCGACAGCCTATTTGATAAAAGAAGACAAACTATATAACAGTTATCGGAACAGAATGAATCCCTCTATGGGTTCTCACTTGTGGTTAGGTTGAAATATTCTGATCAGTATGATCATGTTTACTGCTTCTGATCGTTAAACCAGCAGTTCCTATTTGGGTTACAACACTGAATAGTCGATGATAGATTATATTTATTATTTTCTATCCTCACTCCAATAAGATCTGTATGTACTAAAGGAATTACAGTCCGCCATTGACCTGCTTAACTTTGTCTGGAGGGCTATAGCACCAGGTCGAGCATTCTGCAGGCGCCTGGTCAATGCAACCACGGGAATACGTATGTTCCATTATTATATTAGGGTGACATCAGAAATAAAAGCTGATTAGGAAATGTGGCTGAAATTTCTCAATATAGGGGTGCTACTTGCAGCATAAAAGAATTATTTTCCGTTTAGATAACCAGGCAGTGGTGACAGTAGTGAGCAAGCAGACCAGTTCTTTTACACGACTGATGAGGCGTGTACGTATATTTGTATTGACTTGTGTGAGGAACAATATTTTGTTCAAGTTCAAGTACGTAAGTAGGTCAGTTAATGAAATAGCGGATTCTATTTCACGATTTCAGTGGGACAGATTCTTTTGGTTGGCGGCGCAGACCCCTATACCGGAGTGGCATTGGACAGTTTAGCAGATGAAGTTTGTTTGCTATTGCAGAACAATGTCTCCAAGAACATTAGCCACATATGATACATGTGTTACCTCCCTTGAGAAATTTAGATTTAATGCATGTCTTACCCCTGTATGGCCATTCCCGGTCAGTCAACTCCTTCAATACGTTGAGCATCTTTCCAGATAGGTTTATTCTCATTCAACTGTCGGAACATATATGTCCGGTATAGGTAATAGACATAAGCTCTTCATGTAAACTGATCGAACCAAAAATTGTATAACACGCAAAGTAGTTGAAGGGCTGAAACGTACAAGTTGTCAATTGGCCGGAAGTTACCCATCACTTTATCCATTCTCTGTGGCACAATTCGGGTTCTTACGTTCTTGTGCAAGTCGGAATTTGAATGTATACTGTTTGGAGCAGCTAATCTTCTAGAAAATGTTGGCCTTTTGCGTGTCAGTGAATTGACGTCGGATCACCGAAGATTACATAGTCATAGGGCACAAGGAATCCATGATGTGCGCATTGATTTTGTGGGGGGTAATTGGGTTTACTAAGACGAATCAGCTTGGTGAACGTATTAGGTTAACAATCCCAGGGGTGGTGAACCTTGTCCGCTCGATGCCGTAGCTCAGTTTATGTACTAGATGGAGAAAACCATCTATGAATTGATGTGATATCTGACGGTCGTAATTCATAGATGGAGCACGAAGTCATACGTAAACACCGAATAAAAATTCGGTTCCCCCTCGTCTGACGAGGAGGACTATTTACGCTAAAAATACGTCGGGAACAACTGAGTTTAGTAACTTACTGTCTTCTCAAATCCATATCCTATCGATCACCACCGTTTATTTGGATCTTCGGGAGGATATGATTGATTTAACAGCATAAATCCACACATACCACCGTTTTCTTTCAGCCATCTCTGTTTATCTTTGTTGTTGTTGAATGACTTCGCGCCGTGAGGTCGGCGAGCATGCGTACATGATAAATTTAAATGAGGTCACGTGACTCTCTTTCGGACCCCGAAGCCATCGTCGTCCTACCACAACAGCGCTAGCTCGGCAAACATCCGATCACATGATGTGGTAGTGCGACGATGGCTTGCGGGTCCGAAAGAGAGTTAATTCATAGATGGTTTTATCCGTCTATTTATGCACATGCGTAGGCACTTTGAAGGTCGGCAATTTCCGTTGCATTTTGATGGATCCCCATTTGAGTAGATCTCAGTTTGTGGCAGCACTGAAGGAATCAGTGGCATTCCTGAATTGCCAATCTCACCGATTTAATACTGATTGCTTTAGGATTGTTCATGCTTCAGGCTTAGCCGCGAAAGATGTACCAGGGGAGGTAATTCAATAGCTTGGTAGATGGAAGTCTGGTGCCTTCTAGAGGTATATACTAATATCCGCCCGGTACCATCTTATTGCTCATAATTAGGACCATTGTGGGGCAACTCAGATCTTAATATATTGCATACATGTATGTTTGAATTGTTGATCAATACACAGGCGTTCAGCTAGAATTAAATTCCCTAATTGTCAAGGTACTGCAAGCATTCCCAAGATGTGATAATCTCCACCTTTCCAAATTTTATTTTGGGAGTGTTTATCAGAACTTCATGCAGAATCATGCATGTAACTTCTAGCTGAAGGCCTCTCACTACACAGTCTTTTGTAGATACATCTCAGAGTCGCAGCACCACAATGTGGATCGTGGGTTGCAGCATTGCTTATTGGGCCCAGTATAGAGCTGCTATCAAAGCCAGTGGAATTAATCTCGGTCTCTTATCACGCCGTGGCATACGTTTCAAATGGATCGGTGTGCGAGACCTCAGGTGGCACCAGGTCTTACCCACTATAGACGAAGAAATGATCTAGATATCGCGATCACTAGCTGATTTTCTGATAACTCATGCAGGCGCCAATGACCTATGTGCTGTAACTACCTGTCACCTAGCCCATAACATGCGACATGATCTCCGCCATTTTCAGAGGTTGATTACGGGATGCTAAGTAGGTTTCTCTCACATGCTGTCATGCATCACCTGGCGGAATAGAGCAGTCTCTAACACATTGTGGCACGATCGATGGTTTTTATCCGTCACCCTGATACTAGGCGCAATATGCTTTCTTTATTTAGAAGCGATACGGTACATCTGTCTGAAATTGGAACTGATTCCCTGCTAAATGTTTTTGAGGGAGCAATCGAGGAGCTATTTCTCAGGGAAGTCCGCCATTTTCCGCCTGCTGACTATTAGAGTCATTCGACGTAAGGCATTATGTATAACTTGAGCGTTTGATGCCAAGCATTTACAGTCGATTGACGCAATATATTCTACTCGGTAAATCTGAGACGGCGAGCATATTGGACAGTCGATCGCGTTGAGTTGAATTCAGTGTACATGGCCACGGTTGTGTTCTGTTGCTTGGAACAGCCATCCTTTGAGATGCCTGTGTGGTGGTATTTTCATTGGACAAAAATTAGATTTATACTATAAGCTAATTTGCATATGCTTATTGTGCTTTCCTCTGTAGCCATTGCAAAGGGATCTGATCCCGCTAGGTAGCCCAGGTGGTTGGGGATATATATCTCATTTCAAGGTTCTATGCAGTCATGGGAGTTTGTTGGTTGAACAGAGATATTTTCATGTGGGTGCACTTTGCATACATGTAGTTAGCATTATTTGTTTAGTCTTGGTTTGCTTTGTCCACTTGAGGGCCAAGTGTAATTTGCTTTCATGAAAATCTTTCCCAGAACTGAATAAAAGCCGTGACCTTATTATCTCCACACAAACATGTGTTCAGTTCGTTACTGTAGTTAACAATTCATAAGATATGTGTATGGCGAAATATTTGATAAATGCGACACATGTAAGTGGTGGAATAATATGCCGGCTACAGGCCAATATTCGGAGTTTATATCTCAAAACGTCAGAAGAAACAAAAGGATCATTGTGATGTATCTCAGCCAAGCTTTTGAGTTGTTCGAGATGTTCTGTAATCACAGCCCCCGAGCTAGCGTATCACAGCCCCCGAACTAGCGTATCACAGCCCCCGAGCTAGCGTATCACAGCCCCCGAGCTAGCGTATCACAGCCCCCGAGCTAGCGTATCACAGCCCCCGAGCTAGCGTATCACAGCCCCCGAGCTAGCGTATCACAGCCCCCCAGCTAGCGTATCACAGCCCCCGAGCTAGCGTATCACAGCCCCCGAGCTAGCGTATCTAATTCCGCTTGAGCCGGTGCTAGGGGCCGGGTGGATACTTCCCAAAAACGTTTCCATATTCCATATACAGCATCAGCATCAAATTTTGAAAAGCAGTCCTAGTATACATAAACATAAGCTAGTTTCATGCAAGAGAGAAGATCTCAAATAGATTCACAGAAATATACACATATATCAACATATCACAGACCTTTCCAATTCGCAATGAAACATTTAAGTGAGTCATAAGGCGACGAACCAACAAGGCGCCACCCAGCCAAGTTGTGTTCCTGTTGCTACGAAGAAGCAAATCTTTGAAGCAGCATGGAAACATCCACCGGCCATCGCAACGAAACATTTAAGTGAGTCATATGACGACGAACCAACAAGGCTCCACCCAGCCAAGTTGTGTTCCTGTTGCTACGAAGAAGCAAATCTTTGAAGCAGCATGGAAACATCCACCGGCCATCCACCCTGACAGTCAACATAATGAGCAAGTCTAAATGCTGACGCTTTGGTTGTATGATTACACGAATCGACTCCAGTCGAATTGTAGTGACAAGCTCCAACGAAGGCTCCAGGTTTACAAAATAAGGGAGCACGAATTATTTTGGGTCGTGGGAAACGGGAACACGTAGTAGACATGCTTAAAGATCTAAATTGGTGTGATTATTATTACAAGCGTCTAGTCCGTCATTCATAATCCAGCCGTCGTCCATTAGAGAATATCCGTGTCCATAATCCAAAGACCTATTCCATTTCCATATAACAGTATTAGCACCAAATTCAAAAAGACAAAAGTATACATAAACATAGGCTTGTTTCCTGCAAGAGAGAAGCGTCAACAGTTTTCAATGATGCCGGCAAGACATCATGATGTTCCAAAAATATCAAATCCGTATCGCTGATCAGTATTCTTAATCCATAATATTCGTTGTAAAGTCGTCATCTAAAGAATGATGTATCTCAGTCACGCTTTGATTGTGACTGTTCATATGAGTACTATGAGGATCTTGAAGTACATGGGTTCATACGGCCCCTAGCCCCAGGTTAAGCGGAATTAGACACAAGTTACGAAATGTAACGCCATAGATCTTGCACGCTACGCTCGTATTTTGCTATCAGCATGCGATATGTATCGCCAAATTTGAGAAACTTTGAGTGGAGGCGCTTGTTGGTGTAGCCCTGTTTTATGAGTTTCTGCAACAATGTTTTGTGACGTTGATTAAAATCGTCACATTTAACACAGGATCTAGCAAATGCTACTAGGCGTGATATGTATACGCCATATGCAGGTCCCACTGGAATATTACTGTCCAGAAAGGGATAGTTTACGATGTCGAAATTGTAATCATCTCTTTGTCATAAAGTCGACGAGAGAGAATGCCCGCTTCATTTTTGTAGAGATATAGATCTAAATATGATGTGCCTGTGGGGCTATCTGTAGTTTCCTTCAAATCCAGTGAAGGTGGATATATATCCTTCACTGCGTCATTTATATAGCGATTATCCACAGCGAGAAGATCGTCTATATAGCGTTTGGTGAATGAGAAGGAACGGGCTTTGAATGGATCGGTTTTTGAAAGCGCCTGCATTTTGTCATATTCATAAGAGAACAGATACAGGTCAGCCAACAGGGGTGCACAATTAGTACCCATTGGAATACCTATATGCTGCTGATATATTGTGTTGCCAAATTTCACATAGATATTTTTAATGAGAAATTCAAGCAACTCTATAAACAAAGAAACATCCCATGAATGATATCTCTTGTATGTAGTCGAGCTAAAGAATGCTTTATGGCTTCCGACATTAATATATCTACGATCAGTTTTCTTGAATGCGACACGACAGGAAATGCATGTCCTGGAAATGGTTTATAAATGTACAAATGGAATGGTTCCCTTTTATCTATGTGATTATTTTAATTTTAACTCCAGTGTTCATACTTATACCACAAGGCAGAGAAATGACATTCATATTGTTCTGTGTGCCTCAGAAAGCAAAAAGAAAACTTTTTTTATATAGAGGAGCTATTTTATATAACAAATTACCGACTGAAATCAAGTCATGTAAATCTCTTTACAGTTTTAAACGTAAATTAAGCGCATTTTACGAAGGCAACTGATTTTATTATACTTGTTATTTAATCGAGGTACAAGCGAACTCTAATGCCCCCTTGTATATATTATTGAAATTGTGTTTTAATGTGTGAAAGTTGTGAGATACAGGGCCGTCCTGGAAAGCAGCCGTTTGGTTGAGGATGTATTTACCCTGTTTAAATAAATTATCTATTTATCTATCTATCTATCCAAATTATCCAACCGCCATACGCTCATATTGCTTCTTGATCGGTAGGTGTGATAAAAAGGGGAAAACAGGAGGTTGCTACATGACGAGAGGACTATTCTTATTCCACAGCACTCAGGATAACTGACGTGTTCCTGAATCGACCATGCCACGTCCCCAATCTTTGATAACAAGTATTTACTTAAATATTTGTAAGCTTCAAATTTTCCGGTGAATCTCATCAAGGGTGTATGAATGTTGTCTGAACGTGTTGAAATCTACGCATGTATAAAAATCAAAGATTGTGCTTGGTAGATCGAAATAAATTGTGTATCCATGCACACGTGAAAAGAAATGGGCCTGAGGCGAGAGAAATGACATGTCGGGAATCAGAGACAGGTAGTAGGGTAGGGTCTGGCAAGTGCACAGGTTCAGGTCTAAACAAACACTGCTTAACTCTTACTGCATTTAGTACTATACTCAAGCAAAATTCGGTTTGACTCAAACTATATTTTCCTAGTTTTCTTAGGATGAATTTGTACGGCGATTGAGATTGCGATCTACATGTTTTCTAAAGTAGTTCAAGCACTACAATACCCTCAAATCAAAACTGGAATTAAGCAAGACAAAAGAAAATTATCTTTGATCCAAGTTACTAATACTATCTATTGAACTATCTACTGACACCTGCAATGACTGGAACAATGTGTGTGGGGTTGTGTGTGTGGGGGGGGGGGGGTGCAGGTGTCCAGATGGGTTCAGCAGCCTACCACAACCAGGGAAAGATTGAAGTTATATGTTTTATCTTACCCAATTTCACGCTTTTGGGGGGATCTGGGAGTGAATATTCAACAGTAATTTCAACTCTTTAGCTGTCACAAAAAGGGAGGTAAATAATCAAGTCATGCTCAAATGACTTTATACTTTTTCCTGCTATGTCAGTTCCATTTACTGGTGTCCATCTAATCCGAGGAAATATGTCTGACTGCCTTCATTCGGGGTATGAGGTCCTTCTCATTTTTGGAGATCAGTGATGACCCTGTCACAGGTAAGATATGTCACGGGTCGTATGAACTTGATATAATATATGGCAACCAAAGTGACTGAGATATAACACCGCCTATGCGATTTGAGCACACAAAATGGAGATTTGGTTAAGATATGCATGCAGAGAATACTTGCGAGTAAAGATCGCCATGCTTTAGACGAAGAACACAACGTTACAACATTATGTTCGTTTCACACATAAGATTCCAGACGCTATAAATATATGGTCGTTCATCAAAGGGACTGAAAACCGTACTATCTACATTTTCGGGTAAATTGAGGTTCAGTATACATTAACTTTTATTCTAAGTATACTTTCATTCATATATTCATTAACCACATCACATGTGTTTTGTTCAGTCTGAGCTAGGGGCCTTGTGGATACTTCATAGTCTCCACATGAACACCCGCAATAAGAGCGTGATACTAAAGCTGCGTCTGAGAATCCACCGTATTCTTATGTCTGCATGTTAGGTGCCGAGGGATGTTTTCCTGTAGAGTCATATGGTTGCTTTTTAGTCGCCAGACGTCGTCAATTTTTCCCACCTCTTGCAGAACGCTCCAATGATCCACATGAACTTGTGGAAGACATGATATTACATATATAGGCATATGTTCTTGCCTATGTTATATTACCTATATTTCCAGACTTTGCCTGCTTGGATGTTGATGTTTCGTGGATGAGTTTTTTACCCCTCGGCCAACTTTGGCCTAGGGGTATTGTCGTCATCATGTACGGCTGTCCGTCCGTCCGTACGTCCGTCCGTCCGTTACCGCGATATCTACAGAACCATTTCATGCATTCCAACCAAACTTTTTACATCTATTTATCTTTACGTAAATCAGAAGCCTATCGAAAATGAGTCATCTCGGACAATATTTTGCAGAGTTATGTCCCTTTTTACAAATAAAAATCCATTTATGATTTGTTATTTTGATAATTTCAGAACCGTTCCATATACAACATCCTAACGTGATACAGTTGTTTCTCTTGACCTGAACTAGATGCCTATCGAAAATGAGTCGTGTCAGAAAGTATTTTGCAGAGTTATGCCCCTTGTCTAATAAAATCCACTAATTCCCATGTTAAGTTTGCATATAATTTCTATATCATGTTTGTATACTATCACATTTATTTATTGATTGGATGACTGATTTATTGATTTATTCTCTTACACAATGCGAAGAATGTCTGCAAATCTGTTTTGAAAATGACACTAGATGCCTATCGAAAATGAGTCGTGTCAGAAAGTATTTTGCAGAGTTATGCCCCTTGTCTAACAAAATCCACTAATTCCTATGTTAAGTTTGCATATTATTTCTATATCATGTTAGTATACTATCACATTTATTTATTGATTGGATGACTGATTTATTGATTTATTCTCTTAGACAATGCGAAGAATGCTTGCAAATCTGTTTTGAAAATGACATACATGTGCCATTTAGTATACATGTACTGTATTTATCTAGCCAATACCAGGGGTAAATATTTCTTCCCACAAGCCAATCAATTGGTAGAGACACCCTTACATTATAATAGCTGGGGTTCAGAGCCGAGGGGTTTCGACAGCGCAGCTTCATGTTCTATTATGGACGCAGAAATCATTCAGGGTGACGGTTGAATGCTGAATGTCTGATTTGACACTTGCATTCAGGTGTACTTCAGTAATGCCTCTTATATGATATTTTGAAAGTGACCAAGTTGTCCCTTCGCCAGACAGCGGTCTCACACCTTTCTTAAACAAAAGAGATTGACATTTGTCATAATAAGGCAGCTGTGGTTGGCTCCCTGCTCAAGGCATTTGACCAATCATAGTGTTTTCCTCTTCCCTTTACTTTACACTGATCAAACTGACCGTTCAATGGATGCCCTTCAAGCGTATCGCGAATTGTATGACGTCAGAAATGCATTAGGGATTGTAAACACCCGATTTGCCACCTTACGACACCGATTTTCCGTTGAACATAGTTTTATAACTTAACATGATAAATTTTATCTCCTGATGGAAATAAATTTAAAAATATCATGTCTAAATATATGTAATCACTGAATGGTTCTACCGTGAATTATTCGAAGAGAAATTTTTGACATTATTGTTCTATATATGCTATAGTCGAAATCGGTGTCCCAATTTGTCAAATATGTCAACTATTTGGATGCTTGAAATTATAGGATGCAAACTTGATAAATTTCTTTCATATACATTATTTCTAACACATGAATTAAAGCGTGTGTAACCTAAACTGTCGATGTATCTCAGAGTAGAAAGTTGACAATCTGATTCCATGATAATGGAATGGATAAGAACTATTCAAACTTTAAAAACAATTGAGACACTGATTATTCATATGAAATGATTTTTGACGGAGAAGAAATAAATTGGACGTCAGCGGGATTCGAACCCACGACCTCGACTCAACGCACTGATGCTCTACCGACTGAGCTATGACAGGTCATAGGTATTGCGTCCGTGGATTGTCCCTGTGATGATCAACCTTCTCTCTCGGTGTTGCATTGTACGCAACTGCCTTTATAATGAAGAAATACAATTTGGTCTGGCGTATAGCCCGCCACTGAGCATATGTACATATGGAATGGATTTTGAGAGAGAAGGAATAAATTGGTCGTTAGAAGGATTCGAACCCACGACCCCGGCTCAACGCGCCGATTATTCAGTTGGAGGTGTCTTGTATCAGAAAATATAATTGAATTGACAATACCATCAATAAGTGGAATACTTCGTGATCCAGTTATCATTAAAATGACCATGGTTCGTCTGACAAATCCGTACCATGACAGAATATGGTATATAGCATAGCTATAAGAGTACTCTTAAGTTTTTGGAGTGCCGAATCACATTCACGACCTCATGTCCTCTCCGAATATATCCATATGTGAGCAAATTAGAAGCCAGGCAATGCATCGTACATGTATATTTCATCCGCTTTGATCTCAGTTGTACGTATCCGTGAATGTTTTGATTGAAGATACGCTCATGTGTAATTTCCTCGATGACATCAAAGAGAACGTTCTACATAGCGTATTCTCATTAGAAACTCACTGCAACGCATTCCATGCAATGGCTGTTAAGTTAAATGGACTGTTCGATTAATAGCTGTTATGCCATGCAGGGCTGGCACGGATTATACAGACCTGCATTATGGAGGATGGCGGATAAGCAGCTATGGGTACAGTGATATATTGTGTGAATGGTGTAACAGGTTCTTAGGTAATTTTATGGGTCACACTGACCTACATGATTCTGCTATATGATTCGTCTAAGGAGAATGTAAAAGACGCTGTACAGGACCAATCGCCAGAACAAAGCTGGTTATACAGCATGAGGACTGGAGCTAGCAATAACGTGGACGCCGTTCTCGTCTCTTTGGGGAAATACGGACGATGGCAGATATATCAATGCGTTCTTTTCTGTGCCACCTTCATTTCCACGGCTTTCCATTATGCAAGTATTGTGTTCATAGGTAAGCAGTTTTTTTTTAAATATATGTTTCCAGTTGGAATCGCATTGGAATCTCCATAAAAAACTTATCTAGGTTATGTTGGTTTTCTTCGCTGTCGACCACTGTCGTCTAATGTTCTTATCATTTGTTTGTCGTCTTTTATTTTGCACTGTGAATGTTCTCAATTCGATATCGTGACACTGGGTCAAATGTGTGGACATAACAATGTGCAGATTATCTCTGCTGACCATATTTATAACGTAGGCTAGATATATATATATATATAACTTGTTTAGACTTGTCCAACGGACATGCATCTGTTTGTATATATAAACTTTGTACATTCGTATTGTATCAATATTACAAACGTGTATCATGCTATTGAAAAGTGGGTGAAATCCACGATACCGGTTTAGCAGTATAATATACAGTTTTAGCTCATATTCTACATTATGTGTAGTGTTTTTCTCTATATATAAGGATATGCGTTGTGTTTATTTGATTGTTCTCTTGCAGCATACTTCAATTAGCTTGACTTCATATTAATAAATTGTTTCAGTTTATTGTAGTTTAGCTCGCATTTCATTCACTCACCCCATAGGCTACATACATACATACATATAGTCTTCTGTGCAGTCTAATAAGCTTGGTTTACTGGAGTACATTTGCACTCTCTTTCCGAACTATGGGTATACTTGTACCTGACACACGTTAACTCAATAGAAACTACACACATGCCAGAATATAATCAAGCAAAACTCTGCCAATATCTATCCGATTTTCATTCTGTTTACTTATTATTAAACCTGAAGAGAAATACATAGTTTGGAAAACATTTCTTTTTAATTCATGGCGAAATATTTGGATGGATGGATGGATGTACTTGGGCACTCCATCGCACCGCGATGGGCACAGGTAGTGCGAACACGCCGTTTTACGCGAAGAGCTGGTGTCAAAACGCCGGGAATATTCCGCGATATACCTACGCTCGGTTTTCATCATTTTTCTTAAAGTGCTTTCATAAAATAGAAATCCAAAGATATACATTTCATCTCGAATATCATTGGATTATGAAAATATAAATATCATTTCTGCATCGTCAGCCGTTTTCTTGTAATGTTTAGAGGAAAACGTATAACACGATTTTGGTGAAATTCCGGGAGTCGAGTGAAACATTCCACAACACACGATACAGGGCCACTGACACGGCACGAATGGATATCTGACGTTCTACATGTATGTCAAGTATGGTGTTCTATTTGTGCCAATTTGATCTCGCGCGTCGACTTGCAAAAGGGCGACGCGCGACGCGCGACGGAGAGGGCGACGTCACCTTTCAAAACGCGACGTCGCCCTTTTCCGTCGCGCGTCGCGCGTCGCCTTTTGCAATGTTAAAGAGATAGGCCAAAACATATGGTGTCTTATTTGGGCCAATTGCCCTATCTCCTAACATTGTAAAAGGCGACGCGCGACGCGCGACGGAGAGGGCGACGTCGCCTTTCAAAACGCGACGCGCGACGGACATTCGCGTCGCGCGTCGCCCTTTTAAAAGGGCGACGGACGACGGACATTCGCGTCGCGCGTCGCCCTTTTAGTTTACAAAAGTGCGCATGTCTGGGGGGAGCATGTATTACTATAATGTTCACAGCTGTGATTTTCGATTCTTGTAGCTTCTGACTGACCGGTGTTGGTAATAGCAAAAATGACAAGATATTTTGCATGCAATGAGACTATGTACAACATAATATATTTGTTTCGCTGTCTGAAATGTTTTTTTTTGCGAGACGAGAATACGAGACAATACAATAAAATGCAAAATAATACCATACATTACAATACAATATATTACAATTCAACATATTACAACTCAATACATTACAAAACAATACAATTCTAAACAATAGCATACCATACAGTACGGTGAAATATACTATAATTCAACACATCAAAGTACAAACACAGATACACCTTTACATAAAAGGAGAAAGTTAACAAAGATTTCGAATTTTATATAATACGTTTGTACAACCTATAGTGGCAAACTTCAATTGGTAATTTGATTGATGCTCCCCCCAGACATGCGCACTTTTGTATATTTTAAAAGGGCGACGCGCGACGCGAATGTCCGTCGCGCGTCACGCGTCGCCTTTTACAATGTTAGGAGATAGGGCAATTGGCCCAAATAAGACACCATAAGTTTTGGCCTATCTCTTTAACATTGCAAAAGGCGACGCGCGACGCGCGACGGAAAAGGGCGACGTCGCGTTTTGAAAGGCGACGTCGCTCTCTCCGTCGCGCGTCGCCCTTTTGCAAGTCGACGCGCGAGATCAAATTGGCCCAAATAGAACACCATACTTGACATGTGGGTGAACTTTACGCACTTGTTTTCTTCGCTGGAGATACTACAATGTATAACCTTCACGGCATGTCGCGCGAGGAAAGCTTGTTTTGTTACGGGGATGTCTTAGTGTTAACTATATGTAGGATTTGGTGAATTCCAAATGAGGGTCTTTGTGTTTGGAGTTTGTGCTTACAATTTCGCTATGCCAGCAATGTACATTGCGTACATTTACCTCCCATCTGACAGACTGAATTGAGGTACAGCTCATAAAACTGACAGTGTCGGTAATTAGCCCCCGTGTTATAATAGTATAGTGTTATTTGCTTGAAATATTACCACACAAAGGCAGTTTTTCATACATGTGAAAGATACTGGTTTGGAGGGAGAATAATTGAAAAATATAAACAGTTGTTTAATTAGATCCAGATCCAGTGTGGGATTCGATTGCAGTGTCTGTAATTTTCATCTTAAAAACAGTATTTGTAGTCAGCGGTACAACGTGTATACATGGTATATGAAGTTATGCACATGCAAGCTACCTCTACTATGTGACCACAGGCCCGCAAAACAAGAGATTGGGGGGGTGGGGGTGGTATTAGAGTGAAGTGTCGAAATATGGGTCTCTATATATAACCCCATGCTTTATATAAATAAACATAAAGGTGTAAAACGGACTTTGGGTGAATCGAGAAATAAACGGTTTACCGTCAAACAAAATACACCAGCATATTCTACAAGTATCACTTTATATACTCCCGTCGTCTAATTAGTAAATTTGTGCAATTTGTTACCTTTGCCGGGCGATTCAAAATCCAACTGGAGAAACGTCACATCTAGGAACAGTTAGATTATGGCGGGCTTCGTTCTCAATTCTGATTGGTCAGTCGCGACAGCTGACCAGTGCGTGACCTCTCTTGCCGAAGGCGTGTCGCTACTGACCAATCAGAATTGAGAACGAAGACCGCCATAATCTAACTGTTAATTGCATATACTTCACTTGACAGAGAGTGTTATTCGCTTGTGTCAATAAAACTGCAGGTCCTTTAAAGTTGTTTCATGTGTATTATTGCTATAGTGTCTAGTGTCAGACTGTCTGTTTTCTAACATATCTGAATTCTTGTCAGTCTCAGACTGTCTGTTTTTGAATTTATTAATTTTTCTGAAAATGGGAAATCAATGCAAAATATAAGATTAAAATTGTCATACCAACATTTTGTGTGGGATCAAATCTGAACTCCCTTACATTTCAAGCCTTATATATAGGTTGAAATGATATGCATTCATTTATATATATATAGGTGCTGTATGGTTGGACTATGAATCCTCCATCGTTGTAAACTGTTGTGATATCCTTCATTCATTTGCAGTACACAGCATCGTTTTATTCCGTTCAATATAGTAACCATGCCTAAGTGTATGTTTGGATAATGACCTACAGGGGAATCAACATTTGGTCAATTCATATCTGTGAGCGGTACTGACAATAGTTAAACCTCTCAAGCCTGGTAGATGATACATGTACACTCACTTTCGCTGATAAAATCACCGCGGCAATAGTTAAACCTCTCAAGCCTGGTAGATGATACATGTACACTCACTTTCGCTGATAAAATCAATACACGCATCCATTCACATTCTACTAATCACACTATAATAACCTTGACCATGCTGAGCAGCCTAACAGCAAAAAGGAGAGTAAACAAATCCGCCTTTTGCGCTATTCCTAATGCCGGTTTCGGCCGCAAGGTGGCGCTAGCGCTCACGGCACTTTGGTCTGTTCCGGTTTAGCTGTCTGCTACTGTAAACATGTGCAGGAGGGAAGGCGGGTATTGTATTTCGCCTCGTTTCGTCAGATTTTCTCACTGATGGAGACGTCCTTGGTAGTTTACGTAAGTATAATCATGAAGTCTAAGTTTTACTCGTTTGTACAAGCATAATTAAAGCCGCTTTGTCAACAAATTGGGCAATCAAAGCTCGTCGTTGTTGTTGTTATAAAACAAGGTGGGTGGCCGGCAGTTCAGCCTGATTAAGCCACACTCTACTGAAAACAATCAGCAGGGGCCAGTTTGTTTGGTCAAGTACTGTGAGAAATAATCGGATTATTAGTTAACCGGACTACCATGTAGCTGTTAATGTAGCTGTATGATTATAATGTGATAAACAAGAACCCAACCCGCCTCAGTTGGGACTGCTGGTAGTGTTTCATAATTTTATTGTGAAAAGACACACTGAACAGGAAATTAATGTGCCATATGTCTTCTAACTTGATGCCCCCACAATCGTACAGTACAGTAATCCTTTATCCCCGAGTCGATGACACGCAAGTCTCTACTATAACTAAACAAATGTTTTATAACAACAACAATGACAATTGCCCAATTTCTTGACAAAGCAGCTTTTATTATGCTTGTACAAACGAGTAAAAATTAGACTTGATGACTATACTTACGTAAACTACCAATCGCGTCTCCATCAGTGAGAAAATCTGACGAAACGAGGCGAAATACAATACCCGCCTTCCCTCCTGCACATGTTTACAGTAGCAGAAAGCTAAACCGGAACAGACCAAAGTGCCGTGAGCGCTAGCGCCACCTTGCGCAAAAGGCGGATTAGATCTTTGCTACAAGTCTACATGTTGCATATCACATCCCGGCAATACTATTCTAGATAAATCAAAGAACAATAGTGGCTCTTCAAACAATTTTATTATATAGTCTGATGAAGTACTTCAACGTTAGGAGTGGTATTTACATTGTATTTGAAGTTCATGCTTACAAGTCTTGTGCTTAGCAACCAAACTAATTCGCATTAATCTTGAATAAATTACAAATCTCAAAATTGACTTAAAATGGATATCTGGAACTTTATGTATGTTTTATTGTGAGTTTTCTGAATGTATGTTTTGCTGATTTTGCTGGATATTATGCAAAATAACGTTCAGATTTGTTAAATTTTGGTGCAATATATCTCAAATTCTTATATAAAATGGTGATTTCCCATCGTAGAAAGCCAGGTGCTGGTTGGTGAGTGGCCGGTCGCCACAGGTTCCTGTTGCTTCAATACATTTTGATAAGCAACAGGAACTTGATAAGGTGGTTTCTAGCACTGTAATTGCCCTTGTCTCTATTCTCCCCTTAACATTATCGTTTCTCCAGCATTAGCACACAGACAGCTGTAGATAATGGAAGAGATTAGTGTGCAACGCGCTTTGTATGAAAAATTAGAATGTAAAAACTTGATTGGTCAAAAGATACATTGATGGAGATTATTTGTTCAAATTATAAGCATAAGTCCTCAAACAAAATTTTGATCTTGAGCCAATTTCGTACTCGCAACCTGCAAATTGATGTTGTGTGCTTCATTTTGCTGGATTATGGGATAGATTAATACACATATACCACGTTCTTACGCTCTTGTCATTTAACGGTATGTATGGTAATGCCTCCTATAATTCAAGAATTGAGAAAGTAGTAGGATTTGACGTAATTTTCAAACTTGTTTGTCATATCACGACGGTAATTCAACCACAGAAGTGAACTGTCCCACCATAAAATCTAAGGTGATAAAATTTATTGCAAAATCTTGCAGAAAATCGAATATTTCTTTATTTCAGTGATTTTAGAGGGTGGGATTGAATTATTAGATGGCTTATCATATATTAGTAATAAAACACGTTTATTTTAATGCTCGCATAACTGCAATGAAAAAAGTCATTTTTCTTATTTTATCGCCAAATTATGGACCTTATTGAGATTGGCGAGTATGTAGAGAAAAGTCTAAAACGCAAACTACTAAATTTTTTCAAATTTTCCTATTGATAAACACAGTAAAGACATAAGAGCATGTTACCGCAATATTCGCCCCGCAATATACTTAGCAATCAATAATTGAAATAATAATTCCAGCAAACCTCGCTCTCCATTCAATGCATTTAGCAGTGCATTCATCGAACCTGTCTCTGCATTTTCTTGACCTAGTTGATGGCCTCGATGATGACTGGTAAAAATTTCAGTCCGAATAGTTCCCAAGTATATTTATATGAGAAAAAAGAATTCCCGTACGCGTTAATTCTGGATGATTTTTCCCACACTCATTTGTAAAATTGGGCACGGCATTCTCTAAAGCTTGTGCATTAGTGCCCATTTTTTTTAAAACCTCGTGTTGGAGAATTTAGAATTGAACATATTATTCTAACGAGATATCCTGAAGGATCTTGGCGCCCACCATTGTCCGATAATTGTAAGCTAATGACTAGAGGATATTTTTGTCCATTGTTACTAAGAACAATCGATTGATATGTAATTTTGTTTACAGAATTTCGATTCCTGAGCGAAAAAGATCGGAGGATCCTTCACCTTTGTTTTGTAGTATATTTATTTTTTTATTTCTTTGGCCGTGTCATCATTGGGTACTGGAAGCGAGGACCAATCTCTTTCAAACTTTGGCATGAGCTAGGAAACATACTTAAGATTTGATAATTAGGAACGAATGCTAATTCTGTTCTGCTTACTGGGTTAGTTTGAGATATCTCTTTAAAGATACCATGCTCGAAAATAGTAAGATGGTACAATACTTAATATTGGAGGAATCCGGTCCGCGCAGTAATGTTGAAACTTCGAAAGTGCCTGAATCCTGATTATCTCCTTTGGATCGAAACATGCAGTAGTCTACAGTTAGTGACATTGCGTCACAAGAGTGACGTCCCTTGCTGTAGCCGACCCGCCGGCAGACGAAAGGGTGGAGCAGTTCACTTGCTACCGCATGGACTGAAGAAAACTGATTTAAAATTTGAAGAAATACATTTTAATTCCGAATTATTTGAACTCCTTGATATGGCGGGTGAAGGTATGGATATTCTCTATAGTCAATATATAGAATGTGCCCCACCGTTTGATCTGCCGACTCTTGTGATGCAATGTCACAACTCGAAATACCGTATTAATTTGAAACGTAACTTGCATTGTCGAATTGGACCAAAAAAGTTATCTTGCACTACTAGGCCCCGGGTGGGACCTGTGTATCAAATTTCAGAAATATCCATGAAATATTTCCTGAGAATTCACAATAACAATGTTTCAAGGTGAAATTTAAGACGCCTTGTGACCATATTGGGTTTTCGATTCGGACCGAAAAAGGTATCTTGCACAACTAGACCATAAAAGGAACCTGTGTACCAAATTTGAGAAAGATCCATGAAATACTTCCTGAGAAATCACGATAACAAAATTGCATGGGAAAATCCAAGATGGCCGCCTGTTGGCCATTTTGGATTTTCGAAGACCATAAAAGGTATCTTGCACAACTAGACGACAAGGAAAACCTGTGTACCAAATTTAACAAAGATCCATGCAGTAGTTCCTGAAAAATCACAATAACAATGTTTCATGGGGTAATCCAAGATGGCCGCCTGATGGACCACGATAAGCCCTGTGATTAAGCAATCATCCCGTATTCTGAGAGATTACAGTAGTCCTACAGTACCGACCAAATTAAAGGTTCTACCTAACGCATTAGGGATTAAGCCCGAGCACGTTACGATTCACAGCATGTCCGTTCGTAGCCTGCTAACGCGGCCTTAGAATGCGTTAGGAGAGCGTTACAAGCAGGTTAGCTGTGAACAATGAGTGCGTTCGATCGCTAATTTAACTGTCTCGTAGGCTCTTCGAGCGCGTTACATTGAACAATAGCTGCGTTAGAGTTTTTTAACGACCCCTCACCTCCTCGACAGCGCCTATTTTATAGTAATGCATATATACAGTATATATGTACTTGAAACTGAACCTGACCTTAAAAACTATTCAGTTAATTTTGTTTTTAGTTCACCGAGTGACGATCAACGTTCATTTTTTATCGTCGGATGTTGAGGTAATCAACTTACCCTTCCGGTTAGATTTTGCTTGATGAATTTATTATCTATTTGTACTTGAGGTCATATTGAGCCCAACTATCGATCACATTGAAATACCTATGGCCATGTCAGTATATACATGTAGGAGTTAAGGCAATTAAAAGTACTTGTTTGAGGCGAAATTGTTGCGGGGTATTTTTAGTTAGAAATGGTGATCATGGTGCACCATATGACATATTTTCAAGATATGTAATAAATAATCCATCATCATATTTTGGTGCGTGATTTATTTTCTGAAAATAAATAGACGAAAATGGATAAGGGCGCTTGTTACCGTATATTTGGTAGCGATATACGGCATATTTGTATGGTTTGTATTTTCTCATAAGTATGAGAAAATACAACCATACCTACTACCTACTTCCTCTTACCAATGTACTTGTAGATTTGACAGCGGAGGTCATTAATGTGCTCTTTGTTAAACATAACGCACTCTGACAAACCGGCATGCAGGTTATTGTAAAGTGCAATTTATTTGACATAACGCCCTCGCGGAAATTATGTCGTCAGGGAAATTGTTGTAGTAGCCGAGTATTAGTGTATGGGACGAGACGTGAACAAAGCATTAAGATCAGCCTCGCCAATGCAACGAGTGGTCTATACCTACTTCGGATGTGCTGTGAGAAGACTTTCCGTACGCGAGCTAAACCGCTCTCCTATATGGTAGGCCGCGGGGGACAAAAATCGCCATTTGGTGTAGACACATATTATTAGCCAATCACAGAAATGTTTTACGTGTTGACATTAATTATGTATGTCTACATACAATTTAATTCAATATCATATCCAATTATTTTATATCCGTATACATATTATTTAGATACTGCATCAAATATTTCGATGCTACATCAAATTAATTTGTATCCCCATTCAAATCATTTCGTATCCGTATACATACTATTTATATACGGCATCCCAATATTTTAAAGTGTGGTTGCATGGCCACAGAGGACAAATATGGCTATTTGGTGTAGACATATTTCAGTCAATCATATAACAGTTTTATGTATGTCATACATAATTCATTATATATGTCATACATAATTCATTAAATATGTCATACATACTTCATTCAATCACAACCACTGGAAATATGTATGACATGCAGTAATCGCTTCCGCAACAAAAGTTGCTGTTTCCTGTAGAAATGGAGCAACCAATGACGATGTGCCTTACAGATGTCTCGTACAGACAGGACGATTTCATTGGTTCAATACGATGCTACATCGAAATATATTTAGGATGTCATACCTAAATAATATGTATACGGATACAAAATGATTCGATACAGTATCTAAATCATCTGCAATGCTTATACAAAATTAATTTTATGTAGCATTGAAATATTTGATGTAGTATACGGATATAAAATAATTCGATATGATACCGAATTAAATTGTATGTAGACATATAATAATTAATGTCTACACGTAAAACAGCCCTGTGATTGGCTAATAATATGTGTCTACACCAAATGCCGATGTTTGTCCCCTACGGCCAGCCACAATTTAAATATTGGGATGCCATACCTAAATAATATGTATACGGATACACTTTGATTCAATACAGTATCTAAATGATTTGAATGGGGATACAAATTAATTTGATGTAGCATCGAAATATTTGATGCAGTATCTAAATAATATGTATACGGATATAAAATAATTCGATATGACATCGAATTATATTGTATGTAGACTGATAATAATTAATGTCTACACGTAAAACAGCTCTGTGATTGGCTAATAATATGTGTCTACACCAAATGGCGATTTTTGTCCCCTACGGCCTACCATAGTCCTAGGGGCATATGTTTAGACATAGTAAAATATATACGTGTAATATTAAGACATATCAATGCGGTACATTATTGTATAGTCATACAGTCATGTACTCTCTCAGAGTGTCACTCCAGTCTGTCGTTGTATACGGTCGGATCATTAGAACAAAGCTATGTTCAGTCACAGCCTTGCATAACGTAAGACGGGACACAATTATAGTGCAGCAGGGGTGTTTAGGGCTAGGCCATTCCTACCACACTCTCCCCCCTCACAGTTTACGATTGCCTCCAGAGCTGCCAATGTCATCCCAGGTATTTTGGGAGTAAGTTCTTAAAATCTACTCGAGTCGATAAATGTTCACCGGACCCAAAGCCGAAACTCGCACAACAACCGATGGGACACCCGCCCAAACGCGAGCGGACTGGTCAGAACCGCCAAACTGTAGTTTCCATCTCTGTAGTTCTCTCCGCACTAAAGTGCTTCATCAATAAAATATTTAGAATGAGAGTCCCTGATCGGTGGAGCTCGATACGACTTCCAATTAGGTAGATGTAATTCCTAGTGCTCAACATAAGATAAAAGCAACAGTAAATATTTTGAAGTCTACACTCTCAAAACGCAAATGTTAAGGAACAGCTGTGGCTACTATTAATATGAAATGGCGAACACTTTCTCATTATATATGAGAAACAAATGGTAATGATGTTGCAAAATTATCTGAGCACATCCTATACACGGGTTTGGTTACCTATTATCTGTCATGATCGTATTTTAGGAAGGATCAAAATCATTCATTCATCAACCTGCGCAAGACACATGGATATGAGGTGATCAGGTTTGAGAAAATATACCAAGGTAAACTGTCATCGTGTAAATGACAGACCGAGTAGCTGATAAGCTCCGCATAAAGGGGAATAATATCCGATAATGTCCGCCTACTATCTAATAACCTAGCTAGCATATTCTTTCCTTATTTGCAACTCCGATATGACATATTTTTCTCAACAGAAACATATAAAAATAGACATTGTGTCCCGAGACATTATTTTTAGTTCAATTTGACAAGCCATGTGCGTTATTAACGTGCTCTTTGTTCAACCTAACGCTCTAGGATAATTGTCGTGACTATTACACTAACGTGCTCTTTGTCCAACGTAACGCGCTCGCAGAACGAATATTGACAAACCCGATATTATAAGATATATATTCATTTTTCGGATACTACCAGTAATTCTAATTCGGGGGAAATTAGTTTTAGTGTCGACGCAATCAAATTTATTACCTTGTCATCGCCATTGAAACGAAGATGTCAAACTAATTAATTATATCATTTCCTATCTTCCAGTTTACGTAGATGTATGACTCAGTGGTCTGATTGGTCATATTCATTCCGCGAGTGCGTTATGTCGGACAAAGCGCACGTTAGTATAACCAGCATGTCAAATTCTCCGAGGGCGTTAGGTTGAACAAAGAGCACGTTACCGACTCCCCGCTGTCGCGTCTGGCAGCTGCTCGACCTGATCATTGTCCGAGCGCGTTACGTAGAATAAAGAGAACGTTAGCAGAACGTTAGACGTACGTTAGGAATTTTGGAGTGCGTTTGGGAGCGTGTTAGGCCTCCCACTGAGCGCATTAATTTGAAGCGTGGTAGTCCGTTAGATGAGCCCGTTAGTCGAACCTTTAATCTGGTCGGTACTGTAGTTTGTATGACCCACTCTTAGATTATAGATTTAAGCATACATTGGAATGCCATACAAATTGATATGAAGCCCATGTTGCAGCCAGATAGATCAACTGGCGTTGCGTGGCTCACACCTACAGTGGCGCGGCCAGTGCAAATATGCAATTACAAAATGCACACGTTACAGACATACATGCAACACTTTCCAAATAACACAAAAATCAATATGCAATAGCCTATATATCACTATTAGGCCTACATGAGAACCTGAACATTTTAGACTGACTGTCGATGGAAACAGTGTGTCCACCATTTTCCAACACCTTTCTACAGAGTACGGACATGCCCCTCAGTGGATATTTTTCCCCAGCGAACATTTCCCCCAGCGGACATTTCCCCAGTGGGCATTTTCCCCAGTGGGCATTTCACCCAGGCTATTTTGAACATATTTATTGAATGACTTGGCAATAACACAAATTCAAAATTCAATTTTCTCTTCATGAGAGTATAAGTATTTCCGAATATTTTTTATGATAAATGGATCACTTAGTGATAACATATTATACATATACACAGCATATTACAATACAGTATTATAGCATATATAGCAAAACATGAACTATTCATGGGTGGTTGTTCATAGTTAAGGGTCTGCACAAGTGTATTATTTCCTTCCCTCTTGTGAGAACAAAGGTTGGGTGTGAGGATTCAGGAGTTATATTGTTTAAAATTTTGCCATATAATGTATTTTATCGAAAAACTGCGTTACTGTATACCAAATTGCCAAATCATTGAACAAATATGATCCAAATAACCTAAAATTATAAGGGCAAGGGGTGTCCACTGGAGGAAATGTCCACTGGCGGAAATACCCAGGATTCACTAAGAAAGAACATAAAGGAGCTGTAAGACTGGAATCCAGGGCATTTCCCCTATGTTCTTTCCTTTATGTTCTTTCCTTTATGTTCCTTCTTAGTGTAGCTTGAAGCAATACATATGTGTGATTTCTCGCAGTTTGACGCAAGCGGGCGAGGAGAAGTGCTATTTCCAAACCCTGGGGGCCGGGACCCTTCTACCTCCAGCCTTGCCTCCCATCTGTAATACATATGTGTAACTTTAACGTGACATGCGTTTTTAAGTAAAAGTATTCTAAATCACTTTTCAGCATCTATCTCTATCTCTTTAATATGACCTTTATTTTTGTCAACGACATACTGGCTTTATTCAGAACATAACATTTCTCCTTTTCCACAGGTTATGTACCATCGTTTGTTTGCAATGGCGGATCAAATACTACCTTCCCACATTTCCCAAACTACAGTTTTGTAGAAAATATCAACCTATCTCGTTTTAATATCTATGACGACCACCTGGAAAGAGATATCTCATCTGAAATGAAATGTGATATTTGGGATTCGGTGAATAACAGCAGTCGACCATGTGAGTTCAACTTCCGGTATGATGCACCGAGACAGGCGTCTATTGCGAGCGAGGTCAGTATGAAACTACTTACAATAATAGCGGGAACGACGTCGGCATCAGGTTATACATTTATAAGCTATTTCAAAGCAAAAGGGGTAATTTAAATTATAGATTAATTTGTATCTAAAAATAATCATGTTGATATGATGGTATTGCCAGAAAAAAACGCCTGATAAAACTGCAGGTAAAAAGGTGAAATATTACACATTGAATTTTGGTCTTGGAGTAACGAGTTGCACGGTATGCTGTGCTTGATTATAGATATTTTCCCACAAAACGTTACAGTAGTTCATAGAATAATATAACATATAAATCATATATTCTTATTAACGAGCTTTTGATGTTATTTAGGATACCTATATTTCTAGACCATATATGACCATATCACAACCACGAGAAACGAAATCCATCCGGACTGGTTTTTTATGTCATCTACGGTAGTAGATACATTATATAGGCATGAATTTCCCCCAGCAAAAACTTAAAGATAACCTTCCGCCGTCCGACCAACGTACACATCCTAAAGAAAGAGTTCTGGAGCTTATCCTCGATAGCGACTATATTTCATGTTTTCGTGATATTATTTTTCAGTCTTTGGTTTGTTACTTTGACAATATATATGTTACAATACTCGAGTACATCTTAAAATGTTGTCTTATAGCGTTTTACTTGTTTCAGTGTCTAAGTTCGCGCGTAAGGGGGCAGGGAGGTTGTCCTCGAGTGATTTGACTTCACCAGTGACTGCGAACCTATTCTTTTTTTCAGGAGGCGTCTTAGTTCAATAGAAACGCTATAGAGTGCATTATTTTAATCACTAAATAATCTCCCTCTCTTGTTTGTAATGTTTTCATCAAATTATTCTTGGCAACCCGTGTTGCTAGACATGTTAATTTTATGCATTGATGCCAAAATCGAGCGCCTCGTTTTCCAGTGGTCTTGTTTTGCTCTCCGAGATCACAGCTTAGTTTGTAGCCCCTCAGTCGTGTACGCTAATTACAATAGAGTCTCTCCCCTCTCAATGCTGAATTAAGCTACACTCTGTAGATTTCTATGGACGGGTCAGTGGCATGGTTCTATGTCTAGACAGGCTGCAGGTCAGTCTAAACTAGTGAGATCAGCAGAGGGGTGTTTGTGGCGAAAGTTTTTTCTAAAACTGGTGTCTGATTCTTCAATGAAATAGATATGCATTGCACTGAAAGCGTAATAATGTTTCATTAATGTAGAAAGTATAAAGAGTGTCGTTTAGTCGATCAGAAGATTCTGAGAGAAGCAATGACTTTTGTTGAAAGATATCTTCCACAACCTGTTACCCCCCTCCTCAAGTATTTGTGGCATCGAATATTAGTCGGCTCTACTGATCAGCTGATCAGTTGTCCACGTGCTATCCTTTTGACGTTAGATGCAGACTTTCAGAAATACCACTGCGCAGGAGAATGGCAATTGCTGGGGCTTACGTGGAGTACGATACTATAAATATCTGGCACATTATCTTCTGTATAATGTATGAAAACATGGAGTATAGAAGATATTTAGTGGTAATATATTGATTCAAAATTAATACTCAGTTCACTATTTCAGGTTACCATGTTACTCATAATACAATAATACATAATGCTACCTTTATGTGAATTCCCCTTCATCGTAACCTTCACCATTCCCCAGAGCACTCTCCGCATATGCGATCGCCTGTGTTATATTATTGCGACGATGAGCAAGTTACGCCAGTGGAGGAATAACCTGCCATACTGGAGAGCGACAGACATCCGATAGAAGACCTGCAGATTGGCTTTCAGTTCTTGTGTCGACCGTTGTCTCCAAATAATGCAATCAGACAACCACAACATCAGAAGCTGTCGCTCTTATTAAAACCAAATATATTCGCAAGAATAGGCAGTTCAAGGAGACGTATTTTACCATCGGCCCAATGTTTTTATTGACAACAACAACAACGTCACGTTGCGACCAACGGCAATAAAAGTGCCGTCGCTAAGTGATTTTACCCCAGCATTTACCACGGCAAATTGTGAGGGCTTATGATTCATGCAGGGTTTTTAACCCATCACCAGTACGGTAATTCCTCTAATAATTCAACCACCCTATTACAATTCAATCACCCCCATTTTTGTGGACAAAAGTGAATCAGTTGTTTTGATTCCCCTCTAAACTCAGTAAAATTACTAAGAATTATTTGCTTGATTTTGGACCATTTTGTCAACTTCCGGTTCCAATAAATTTGATCATACCTTGATTTATTGGTGGAAAAGTTCACTTTCTGTGATTGAATTATTGATGTATTTTGAAGTTGCTGAAAAAAGAGTGTGTGAGTGAGTGAATAGGGGTTAACTTCATTTTCAAAAAATGTTCAGCCATATCACGGTGGCAAAAGAGAGGTTGAGGAGCAGGGAAAACTACTTGTAACAGAACAGATATAATGTTAGCCTGTTTAACAGTTCCATCTCTTCTCTGCGTGATGGCCTAGCTGTCAATGTGTATCAGTGGTGGAAATATTCAAAATCTACGTTGAAGTATTCAGAATTCTGGATCGAACAGAAATGAAGGGGGCATTTCTTTAGTTGTGTGCATTTTCATTGACCAGTGAAATTTGACTGACAAATATGCTGTCATCATTGTTCTTAAATTTTCGAAGTGGTGACTGGACTGGTCTATCTTCAGGGGCAAAAGAAGTAATATGTGGCACTTAACTCCTCTGCAAGGGAGTCGGAAGCGGTACGGTAGGTACCGTACCACTTACGCGCAAAAAATTCGTGCAATAAATTAACACCCCACTGCCTATAATAATTATATCGGCTACGAATATGTCTAGCTTACTTTACTATGCATACATTTTTCTTATTCAGCATCGCAGAAAACCACCATCGATTGCGTTTTCATGGTGAAAGGATTACGAAAGAACTAAAAATACACTTCATTGTAGAGTGATTTTATTCACCAGAAATCGCTCTGAACGCGTCTCCGGGGATCTAGATCCCAGGAGCTTCCGGGGCCCAGGCTATTATAGTAGCCCCCGCCCCCCCGCCTCATAAGGTCGTACCACTTCCGATGCCTGTGCTCTGAGATGTTTCAATCATATTTTATTACCAGGAAACCATGACAATATTTCATTGAAATAAAAAAATTATTATAGACATATTACATACATGTACCTGGTGGGTCTATCCTTTATGAACCTTTAAATGACACTAATACCCATCTCCCTTCAAAATCGCCGCCTTTGAATATACCCTACATGATATCACCCTCGGCCCTCGGCACCAGGAGGGCAGGTTTGATAAGACCGTGAGTTTCCAGGGTGTAAAAACGTTGTTTAGAAAAGTTTTACAATTTGATTATCAGGGTAATCTTATCTAATGGTTAATACAAAAGACTGTCTCTTACTTGTTACATTAATTAGCATATGTATGGTACATTGCTTTGCTAATTATACATGTACTGGTATGGTATCTGATCTGACCCTTGTGTCTGGTTAATCAAGATACATAATGTATGGTCAGTTGAATCCTGTAATTAGGCAAAAAAAACCTTTTGTTTCTGATGAGCTCACATTTTTTTATGCTGTATTATCTCCCTTGACTGATATGAGAATTACCAACCTTTGAGTTGTCTGTAATGCAATGTTATTATGGTCATGTCTGAGATTAGGTCAGCCCCCGCTTCTCTGCTCAAGCCCCACTTGTGTAGAACCAAACAGGAAAATGGCGGATCGTGAAAATAGGCATAGCAGCTGGTTTTTAAATGAAATGTTTACATGTAAACAAATTAAAGCACAATTGAGTTCTCCACAAATCAAGTACGATATGATATAAAACAGCATATAGCTTGTCATATTTGAATTTACGGGAGAGTTAAAGGTGTCTGGAATTGTGACTAGATTCTGTCAGGCGGCGGCCATTTTTGAAGGTGAAATGGTGTAATATTTTCGCTGTTTTCCCAAATTTTAAAATCTATAAATTTCAAAATCTATAAATATATATCTTTCATCTCTATAGACAAAACTTTGTATGTGATTATTACTAAGAGTACTAAAAGTTGCCATTGTCATGATGGATGAATGGATTCTTAGCTAAAATTATGAATATTATCTCCCCAGTTCTTCAAACAGTCCAAAGATTTCTTCCAGTCAATTCCGGCACTCTGTCTCTATCTTCAATTATGAAAACATTAACGAAATATGAATCAACTCAATGAAGAAATGCACATCATTTTTTGGCCTTGGGCACCATGACCAAGGCAGCATCCATTCTATACATACAGTATGGTCACAAAGTCAGCTGATACTTCTGATGACGTCATTTCAATGCCGAGTGAAAGCCACATTTTCCAGAGAAAAGTCTTGAAAGTAATGGAATTTCGTGTCGGGTTGAATTTTGTTGCAGGTCATGGAAAACTGAAATGGAATTCCAAAATGTTAGGCAAGTCAACATTTGATAGGATTTTTTTTTTACTGATTTTTTTGTTTTTAAACCCTGGACGTATTTATTAGTCAATGCCCCTGATTTCACGAAACTTTGCCCCTGCATTTCCATGTGGTCCCGGATTAGGCCACGTTTGACGCTGATTGGTCAATAAAACAACTCGAAAACCTATATTTCAAGGGAAATTCCCTTTTTATCAAACACAGTCACACGCCAGAGCAACAAAAGTGCCCTGTGTTTTAATTCACACGTGTTGTTGTTGTTGTTGTTGTTGTTGTTGTTGTTCGACTTATTGACCAATCAGCGTCAAGTCGCACCTTGAGCGCTGAACTGCAGTAAAACAGACTTTGCCAAGTTCTGCTGAAAATGTAACAGTATTTGTAAGGTTGCTAAAATTCAGCGTCTTTGGATGATTTATGGCCCATATTTTACAGATTATAAGAATCTTTGGGTGACAGCATGCACAAGTCTCTATTATTGAATGAATTAGGATGCGAAATAAAGAGTTAAACAGATTTCTGTAAAAATGTACACAGATTATGTCGGAGGTCGAGGGGGAGTGATTCACCTTGTGTTGTTTATTGTTGACCATAACCCCCAGATAGTTCAGCTGACAAACACCTGTGGATAACACTGCCAAGTATTATTAACAGCATTGCTGCTCATTCAATTTATGTACCAGTGTTGTTCCCATCTGAAAAATATTTTTATATATTCTTATATTGATGGATCTTCATTAAAATACAGCTGTGTTTCATTTCTGCAGATGTTGCAAAAGATCTACTTATACTTTATTTCTCTCAAACGAGGCCTTGACTCAATTACTGTCACTGGATATCTGCACATGCATGAATATATAAACTGAGACACATGATCTCGCTGCATTATTACACTCCAGCTGGATGGGAGGTGAAGCCTGTGGTCCTGAATTGGTAAACCGAAATCCATCCGTATTCATTTACCTCAAATTCGCTATGGTAAATTCACTCCTCCGTTTCCTTTAAAGCCAAAAGTTGTATATTTCATCTGTAACCCGATCGAAACCTGACAATTTCGACATATGAGACCAAGTCATGCCACTTTTTTATATGACACAGCAACCACCTTCGCACAGGATAACTCTCTTCGTCTGTTAATGACCTCGGTCATGATGATCAAAAAACTTCAAAGCAACATTATTAATCTACCCAGTATTTATAAACCACTGGTCTATGTTCAGATGCTATACAGGCTGTCTTTTATTCCTATGCTAATACAGCATCGTCATAATGGAAATTTCGCCTTTACTATAGGTCTCGACAAGAGGTTGGTCAAAATATATAAACTATCGCTGACAAAAGATAATTATTTTCTAGCACGTGTTGTAAACGGACATGGCGTTGTATGCGCGTAGTTACATGGCAACAAAGTTGCACAACCCGATAGAATTATATTGGGCCAATATGACAGGATGGAGATCAAGTTCGAGACCCATGTTCAGTGTAGGTAAGGGCTCAGGCTCATTACCCGACACTTCGGTCAGTCTTTTGTAGACATTCTAGTTTGGTCCCTTGTGATGATTCTATCTTTCTAAAGTTTCTCTTCTCCATATTTGCAATATTCCCTGAATTTCGTAAATACCAAGGAACAGAATGATCCACTAATATAAACAATCTTATGAGCAGATCCAGTAGTAGATTACATACCAAAGCCTATAGGCTCTAGTTTTTAATCGCCGGCATAGTATCGAACCAAATTGTTGACCAGCACATATTTTGGAGAAAGTTACACAAATTCTCATGGGCGAGCAATCTTCAAACAAGTCCGCACAGAATGCTCTTCGAAAGAGAAGCGAAA
The DNA here is from genome assembly GCA_036873755.1 of Hanleya hanleyi. Classification (NCBI taxonomy): domain Eukaryota; kingdom Metazoa; phylum Mollusca; class Polyplacophora; order Lepidopleurida; family Hanleyidae; genus Hanleya; species Hanleya hanleyi. Next base: position 174,352 of record JAVTVY010048786.1, read on the forward strand.
GAAATACCAACAAAACGTTGATAATATAAACACGAGTTTTGTGGCATTTTCAAATATCAATTACCAATTTATCACTTGTTTTTCAAATAGCAGGACGGTCTCCACTTATCAACTAATATGGCCATGCTTATATGCTAAAACCTTTTTCCGTAACTTTTGCACACGACCACCTTAGAAGTATTAGTTCCGTTACACCTCATGAGTATCAGGTTTGGTTAACATACATTTAGTTTTCTTTGTGTTCACAGATAAGCGATTGCAACAAAACCAAGTATGTAACTTCTGAGGTTGATGATTAATGATAGCTTCGGGGAATTATTTGAAGAAAATACGGCAATGGGATCATCTGCGAAAAAGATTTTTTTTGGATAAGAATCGACACTTCAGTCACTCCAAATAAATAAGGCCTATAGTTTGAGAGGCAAGATAGATCATCGCATTGGAATATTGGTCCGACTTTAGTCTTTTTGAACAGATCGGAGACAATGCCGATAGAGAACGAACAATTCATTATAAAGGCGAGTGGTTTGGAAATGTAATCAGAAAAGAGCAGTAAGTATAGACATGACCCGAATATCATCTAGACCAGGTGCGGCGCATTTCATTATCATCATCATTTTATTTGCTCAGCTTTACAGGAAAGCATGGAGCACAAACAGTTTTAATTACAACATGTTACATGGCGGGGTTTAACATATGTACGTGAATTTTAAACCACGTCTAATGAAAAGTACCAATTTTCCAACTGTTTTCCAATTTCCGTTAAGCAATGCAGCAAAATGATTTCTGTCTTTAGCTCTAGTGAGGTAAGATGGTAGGAGTTCTTCCCTATCTTTCTGTAACGCTGGGCATTCTATTAAGAAATGAAACTCATCTCCCACAGCGCCGCTATTACATAGCTTACACAGCCTATTTTCTCTTGCAATATTTTCATATCTGCCTGTCTCAATGAGCAGTCTATGATTAACCGTATGGGATTTACAAAACGTTATTAATCGCGCTGTGACAGATAGGTGAAATAATTCTCGCGACAAAAGTCAACTTTAAATATACTTTACAAATAACATCTAGGACTTCCAACGACCATTGCTCTCCATTCCTGCATATACTGGTGTTGTAGTCTCAATTTGACAGCATTTACTAGCCATGTAGTACTGAAATTATGATGATCGTGCCATATATTCGACATACCGCAACTATCTGAGATATTTCGTACATTAATGATCCATGAGGAGGAATATATACCCTTCTCATGCAAAGTATAAATCAGTTTGTACATTTTATGGCTCAGTTTTGTTTCCTCACTATTCACAAGTTTACACCAAAATTTTAAAATTCTACACTTAATTGTAATGCTCAGGGGGTATTTTCCAATCTCCCCATAGACCATACATGACGTAGTGGATTGTTTCAAGCTTAGTATATGCTTACAAAATGTTAAATGAACCTTTTCAATCAAATCAAGCTTGTTATGCCCCAAGATTTCACAATTATACAAGAGAATTGGGGCAACTAGTACATCAAATAACCCCAGCTGAATATCAATACGCAGTTTTAATGTCCCGCCTTTACCAATTAGCCTGAACATTGCTCTCTGTCCTTGTGCAGCTAAAGTTTTAATACAAAGTGAGGAATTGCCATTAAATGCAAAAATAACTCCTAGATATTTGAAATGATCCACTATGTTCAAGGTTTCTCCTTTATAATTAAATTCAGCACTATAACCTTTAACTCTTCTCTTATGAAATATAATAACCTTTGTTTTCTGGGCATTAACTTCTAATTTCCAGCGTTCACAGTGCGTAGCTAAATCATTCAGTGCCTTTTGTACCTCCTTGGTTTCAGAAAAAATTACTGTGTCATCAGCGTACATAAGTAGCATAACTTTCAACAATATATCAACCTCACTATTGTCGACATCTATGACTTGGTTACCTTCTGTAGTTAAGAATACTTCCAGGTCATTAACAAATAGGGCAAATAGCAAAGGAGACAAATTCTCACCCTGACGCACGCCTTGCATACTACCAAAAAAAGTAGACTAACTCATTATTGTTTGCTTCACATCGTCTGGGATTACTTGTGCGAATTATAAATTTTTGTGAACAGGCGTACCAAAATATTCAATAAGTTGATGTCGTACTCGGTATTTGAGCATCAAGTCTGTCAGCAACTGAACTAAAGTATTGATTATCTTAATTTTTCAAATACCGTTTCGCCGTTTATTGTAAAAATTGGATTTTCTATGCATAAGATGATTTAACTTTCTTGGTTACATTCATTAAATTGCCTTTCAAAATATAATCATTTAGATAATCGTATAGGGTGAATATAACGGCTTAGAGAACCGAGTGTTGTTGTTGTTACTGTTTTACTTTGGAAAATGCTGTAAAGCTTATGCCTGAGGATAATGTCATAGCATGTGCAGTACAATTACTTCCTGGACTTGTGAAAATGTTGAATACTTAGTGTGCAAGTATGTTACACGATAATAAAGTGAAAACCTTACCATTAGACTGTGTCACTTTTGGTAAGTACACTTTATACACAATATGGTATAAGCTCTTGCAAAATACAGAAATAGAAAGGTTGTCATACAAATATTGACATAGGCGATTAATTTCTAACCATACATTTGATAATGATTTTTAAACATTTTTTTTAGTTTATCTTTAAAAATTTGGGAAATTGTTTAAAATGCATTGGCAACTGTATGGTTTAGAACTAATCGTCTAAGTCAATATTTGTATGGCAACCTATCTATTTCTGTATTTTGCATGAGCTTATTCCATATTGTTTATAACATACACTGACCAACAGTGAGTATTATGGTACGCTTTTCGCTTTAGTGTCCTGTGTCATGCTTCCACACTCAGTATTTACCGTTTACCCAATTCCAGAAGCTAACCGCACCACACCTGAAATGATAGTATCTTCGGGAATACGCTTTTCAGCATTTTCAAAAATACACTGAAGAACAACTCCACTCGGTTCACTAAGGCCCTACGATTAGGATCCAAGGTTTAATTATCTTTTCTGTGGAGGATCTGTTGGTTGTCATAGGAAAATATTCGTCATAAATTGTTTCAAATTTTTAAAGAAATGTATGTAAGGGAATATTAGGCTCATTGCTGTTATGATCAATAATATTCCAGTCAGATGCGATTCTTCGTTTGTTAATATTTTAACTGAGGGCTTGGAGGCAATCTTTGTATCCAGAATGTGGAATATCGATCGGGAAATGGTCAGTGATCAGTTAAACATATACTAGATGGAAGATTGTCATTAACTTGAAGATTGTCGAGCAATATGGTTTCAGAGCCAATCATTCTACTACATTAGTAGCTCCCTCTTTGCCGCTCGCATCACAGCCAAAATAATATAAGTATCATAGAATAGTTTCTTTTCCCGACCTGACTAAATCCTTTGATAAAGTTAACCATAATATCCTACTTTCCAAACTTAATCACTACGGTTTTGGAGGTCTATCGAATACCTGGTTTTGTAGTTATGACGAATTGGTGAAGATGTTATCCATGAGAGTAGATGAACGTTCTCTAAGTCTAGTTGATTAAGTAATTTGCGGAAAAAAATATTGAGATCTAAGGAGTTAAACAAATCTTTAGAGTGATGATTGGTTTTAAGATATAAATGTTTAACGCAGTTTTCTGATCGATATTCGAATTCTTATCCCTATCTGGCCAGGGCTTTTTGGGACCTTCGCGAAATGCACCCCCACCAATATTTATATTTTGCCTTGAGCTATGGGGCTGAAACTTACCACACAATACTCTAGGGTCAAGCTCTATCTGAAAATGTTGAAAAACCCAAGATGGCCGCTGTGGAGACGTCACAGTGACATCATTTTCAAATGGCATTGTTTGGCTGATTTTCCGATCAGATTTTTCGATATTTTATTTATGTCATTTCTTCTACAAAAATGCATGATAAGTTAATAGACAATAGTTTGATGTGAAATAAAATAGTTTTTGCCCACTTTCCCTCGCAAAAAGCAGAAATTTTGGCAAACATGACGAGAAGATCACTTTTCTGGTTCCCACTTGGTCGCTATTATGAATTTACCCATGATCCTCTGATCGGGGGTCATTTAAATAGGCTCAATATGACCCCAATATGATAAGCTACAAAGAGTGTTAGCTCTCAAGTTTGTGTTGTTTCTGAGATAGAATAGACAGTTTGGTGGGGGGCCATTGTCCCCACAGGCCTGGTAGGGTTAAGTGTTGAAAGTAAATAAGTATTGAAGACAAATGTTTTTGTCGTTAGAACATTCCAACTAAATATTGCTCATCCTAAACTAATTCTAAGAATAAAGATTCATACTGTTTGAGAGAGAGAATATTTCTTATTTCATATAATTTTATGTTTTCATTTATATAAAAAATGAGCCCTCCTCTCCTATTTTCCTTGATGCTCTAAATGGTGCACATAGCCAGAAAAGGGTGCTAGCTATCACGCCGAAAAGGTGATGAGTTGGAGCCATCGCCCTTATTTTTGAACACCTTTAAAAATTATTTTTATCACTTCTGGAGAGTGATCAGTAATGATGCAAATAATGCAAATTTATGTCGTCACCTTTTAAAGGTGCTGAGGCACAATCACCACCCTAAACAGGTGATGGCCGTCACCATTTAAAGGTGATGGCTCTAAGTCATCACCATTTAATGATCATCATTAAAGAGTGATGGACTATCACCTTTTTTTCTGGCTGTGTATAGCCAAGAAGAAATATCATATAAGTTCGCAGTTTTGAGATTTAACCTGCTTTCAGTGACACCCAGAACAGAGAATTGCCTGCAACTTCTGAAAAATGATTTTTGAAACTAACGTTCAAATTCACACAGGGAACTGTATTATTATTACTAATGGAAGTGAAAGACAAAATATTAATTACATGGATAAAACACGTGTCGATGTAATACTTAGAATGGTGCGCATTAATATCGTTCCAGGGCGCTGTCTCCAAATCATTATCATCTGCTAGGGCTTTAGAATGGTCAATATCATTTAGCTCGACTGGATACGTCTTCAATAAAACATTACTCGGAGAATAAGAGTGATTAATATATTCTGGAATCTGTTCATTAAAGAAAGGAAGGTAAGAAGCAAGATTCCAGAGTAGAACCTCATCCTCGGCAGTATTATTTTCATTCAGATAGACTGACCTATTTTCACAGGGGCGAGAGAACAAACTGATAAAAAAATACAATAATAAGGTAGCAAACATCTAAACAAATATAAAACAGGACAAGGGGGATATGTTTTAGATGTTTTAGCATGATACGTCATCTAAGACAGCGACTTATAGCGGTTGGAATGTTAGTAAGATCCCAGTTTAAATATACCGGATGTATGGATCAATGATAAACAGTGACATTGTAACACAATAGGTATTGTCTAGTATCCCCACATAGATTGAATTTAGTTTTAACAACATAGTCGAGAGTATAGATGGACTCAACGAGATAAAATCTATCATTTTGAACATTTTCAGTGGGACCTTGTCTGTCGTTGGGAATACTTAGTTCCCTTATCACAGATGATACTGACGGTTGGTGTTGCTCTCGGGAATACTGTTCTGCTACCATTTGCTGACAAATATGGACGGAAGCGAACGCTCGTGGTGTGCCATTGGATGTACCTTGCCACCTCCATGCTCATATCAGTATCACCAAACATATACTTCTTCATCGTGGGACGTTTCTTCATTGGGTTCCTTTTCCCAGTAAGATTTCTTATATTACTACACTATTGTATACTATCTACTCTCTTGAAATTCACTGTTAAATACGAGACTCGATGTTGATTATAGGGAGTTAACAATAGGAGCATAATTATGTCTCGTCGTTTATCAGTCATAATTCTGCGCAGTCTTTTACTATTTGTCACTCGAGCACCATGTGTTGCTGACCTCGATGGTTTTGAATAAAGTCGTATTGAAACATGAGGAAGAAATGGTCATGCTTTTTTCCACGTATGTGAACGAAAAATAAAAAGGAGAGACAATTATCCCCAGGTTTTCAAATTGAGTATATAGCAGATGGACAGCTCCCTGAAGCCATTCATTATCGTCCTCATTTCTCTTGCGGAAAATCAGCTATGCCTAATATTATCGAAATCTCAACAGCCGAGAGATTTCCCCGGCAAGAAACATTTATTCATCAGTGTCTAGAGCGGTAAAATTCAAAGCTGGCTAGTTGAGCATAATGAACATGAAAATGTTTCTTTTGAAAGACGAACAAAAACTCATCTAACGGTGTATTAGCATCATTTTTTGTTCTTTTTATTCTCAGGGTTTACATAGTGTGACCAATTTAGCAATAATGGAGCTCTTCCCGGAAAAGCAGATGACAACAGTGTCAGTGTGTTCCAGAAGTTTCTGGTCTCTTGGAATCATGCTGATGTGCCCAATGGCCTACTTTCTGCGTGATGTTAGTTGGCGATACTTACAGCTGGCTCTATCCATGGCACCATTGATCGTGGCTGTTCAAACATTGTATGTCGCATTGTAAGAAATTCGAACGTCGGTTGAATTCGCGAGGAATGTCAATAAAATATTTCAGCCCTCAAATGTCTCCACATAATACTTGAAAAATCGTCACAAAGGCTATTGTTCATATCGTATCGTTCTTCGACAGCTTGTGAATTGTTTCTTTGTATAGTTCAACAGACTGTATTGTATATCAGTAAATGAATTTAAAATGTCGATATAAGATTTTATTGAAATATATTGGATATTACTGATTGATGCATATATCATTATTTTCAGCTTCTTGGACGAGTCACTTCGCTGGCTTTTAGTCGTAAACAGGAAGAGAGATGCAATTTCAATAATAAGGAAAGCTGCGAAAATGAATAACGTGAATTATAAAGGAAATGTCGAAGATTTATTGGCAAAACTGGATTTCTATTCTTGTATTAATATAGAAATTCCAAAAGTACACGAAAATCACATCGTCGAAAAGTTACAGCTATGCGACAAAACCTTACCTCCAAGCAGTAAAACATCTCGGGCTGGCCTGATGGTAAGCACAGCGACCTTGGCTGAAGAAAAGGGAGCAGTGACGCTTTCAAATCCACTCGCTTTCAAGAAATTAAATAGATGCATGGGAAATGATGACCAAGCTGTGGCAGGAGTCCTTGAATTTGATGAGGAAAATGCTATCGCTGTTGATGATAGGACAACCAATGTATTATCACGTGATGATACAGCCCTGGAAATGTACAAAGAGCATTCCGTGGACAGACTGTCGGACGAGGCCTGGAGATGTGAAGGTTTGTTTTCTACTGAGTTACCGACAACAGTTCACACAAATCTGTCAAATGCAACAGAGGAACGTGACAAGGATTTTTGTGCCAAAGCGAATCGAGAGATTGTTAACGAGCCTACAACAGGAGAGAAGGACACAAGTGTTCTCAAGAACAAAGAGAGTATAAATTGGAGTTGTGAACCCGATGCTTTATTTAAATGTCGGAACCAGGATATCTCCAGTACGGACATTGTTGGCAAAGGACGCAGTATGTTAATCCTCTTCAAGCACAGACGACTAAGGATGCTGACATTGTCAATATCGTACATTTGGTGAGTAAAATGGACAATTTAGCCTCCAAACACCCAAAAACAAGTTTAATAATATTTGACGTACAACTGCTCTGAGAATGTATAACGTGAAGCCTGCAACCATATAAAAACAATACCAAACGCCGATTTTACGGAAAGGTATGCGACTGCCAAGAGTGTTAGAATTTGGGGTGTACACAACCCAGAATAGGAACGTGTCCAGCGAGAGCTGGATCAGATTTGTAATGTCCAGAAGACAAGTAGTAGAAAGAGTTAACTACTCGGACATTTGGAAGGGACAGTAGTATATATGGATGTTTTGAAGCCATCATCGAATGAACTGTTCATCTCCCAAAGTTGTCAAATTCAGGTCAGTGATTTCGAAAGTGGAAGTGATTGACGGTTATCAATTATGGTGAATCCCCTTTGCCAACTCACTATGCCGTATTCCTACCCGGGACTAATATTGTCTTGTTTTACGTGCTCATATTAGTAACAACCCCTGTCTCGAACAGAGCGAAAAAAGAAAAAAAATCATGGTGAATTATTCTTTCGAAGATGTCCTGGGAGGAGCGACAAAAGCCCTTCAGGACATTAGACCTTCGGCTTATTTGAAATCTGGACAGAAGCCCCTCAGCATATACATTTATATGCTAATGAAAAATGAAAAAAATAGAACAGTATGAACTCTTCCATGTACCATGATGATGCATGTTGAAAGTCTGTTTTTGCACAATAACTATAACTATGATGTAACTATGACTATGATATAACTATAGATCACATCTATATAACGTTAAATTTATATGCTGAAGGGCTTTTGTCCATAATTTAAATGAGCCGAAGGGCTAATGTCCCGAAGGGCTGATATCCGAAGGGCTAATGTCCTGAAGGGCTTTTGGATCCGTTCTGAGATATTCAAAATATATATCCATGTTTAAAGTCATGCTTCCGTCTGAATATATCGGAATGACAGACAGGCAGACAGACACAGACAGAAACCTCGTATTGATCCACTGAATGACTCAGAAGAAAACATAAGCAAACTAACTCAGGATAATGTGAGAATACGCTTGGTTAGCATTCGCAATACTTTGGCAATTTAATTCGTTATCTTCAAATGTATCTTGTTACTATGTTTTAGGAGCGCTGACATTCTTGTCTACTACGGCCTTCTCCTACTCACACCAGCACTAGCAGGGAACCGTTTCCTGAACGTGTGTTTGAATGGTGCTATCGAGATTCCGGGATGCTTTCTGGCTATATTTGCTCTAAAGAGGTACATTTTCAACGGTCTTTATAATTATGTAGTCTGATTAGTCTGCCATTATGTCATGTTACTGAATTATCATTCAGATTCGATGTAGTTCCAGGTCCTTTGAAAGTAGGTAACGTGACACCCCTTCACAAGAATGAAGAAAAAACTTATTTGAGGTTTAGCTCTTTCGGTCTTTGCTGTGTTTCAGTAAAATTGTGGAAAAACTGGCAGTCGCTAGAATCTTTACTCACTTAGAAATATACAATGCAATCTGTTAGATCTGTTCAGTGCGGTTTTCGAGCGAATCAATTCACATTTTTAGCTATTGTGTTCCTTCACGACAAATTAGTAGCTGTGGGAGAGGCAAAGAAATACTGTACAAGTACAATTTTAGATTTGCCAAAGCCTTAGACACAGTCAACCACGATATCATTTTGTATAAATTGGATCATGACGAATTTTTTCTAATGGCTGGTTCAAAAGTTATTTGTCACCCTTCCTTCCCACCCAGTCCAATGCACTCAGTATAATAATCCTATATCAACGTTTAACCGTTATCATGTGGAGTTTCTCAGAGTTCTCTCTTGGGTCCAATATAGAAGCTAGCCATGTTTCATAAATTATCCTTTGTGCAGATGAAGCATCGGTTATTCTCTCAAATGACGCTCAAAACCTACTGTTTGATATGATGTCTGACGCTCGTTGAATACCAAATATCAAAACGACTAAATTTATGCTTATAAGACTTTCTAAGAGATGTAAATTCCTCAGCCTGCCCAAACTTATTTATTTCTGGAAATAACATGAAGCAGGTTGATTAATTTAAATTCCTTGGCGTATTTTTCAGAGACAGGCTAATAATAATAGTTGGAATTTCGGACGGAGTTGATTGCAGACGAACGCTCTATTTGGTTTTTGGTCGACACTTTTTCTATTCAATAAACAGTACGCAGCACAAACGATTTTACACGAGCAGCCCAGTTTTGGCAATTCCAAAAGCTGTCCTTCACGGTGCGAGCTCAGAACCTCTGGGTTTCTGCCCCTCAACTCTCGATCACGGACTTTTATGCCGCAAAATCCATCATCAGCAACAAGACGATACACATATACATGACAAATACAGACATGTTAAACGGAACAATACAACTGATTTTTGAATGGTATTAGTAATCAATTGGTAGTGACCTAATAATCGAGCAGCTTATACTTATACTTGATTACCACGAGAACAAGGGAACAACACTTAAGATAGGCGGAGCATATTGGAGGATTATGTGACTGTTTGACTAAGCAGGTCAATTAACAAACAAAAACTCAGAGAAAATCACACTATAACACTAAACTGGCTAACGCATAATGAGGAGAACAAGAAAAAAAAACGATATAGGGATATTGGAATATTGCACCATATTAAAGATTGCCTCAACAGAAAGCACTTTATATTCTCCATTATTCTCTGATATTTCCGTACCTATTGTAATATTGTCTGGGAGTAATACTTACATTCTCTGTCACAAAAAGTGTGCATATCCTGAACAATGAAATGCACACTAGTAAGACCTTTCAAACATGTAAAAGTGTTTAAGCTCGAAAACTAGCATGGAAACAGATTTATTTAAAATATGCCAGTTAATCGACTAGAAACAACAAAAACAACGAAACGGATTGTCCACAATATCGCCCAGTGTTGAATATTGGAAGTCTGTAAACTTAGTGTTCATTCTGAAATGTGTATTTTGAACACTTTTACGCATAATTGAACACCTTTACATGTTCATGCGGACGCTATAGTGTTCCAAAAGAGTTAAAGAATATGTGTTCATTTGTGAACATTGGTGATCAAACATGGTGATCAGTTTTAACACGATCTGGTGTTCTGATTTGGACGCCAAAATATGAACGTTAGTATTCAGTGGCGTCCAATCCCATATTTCGATCGTTGAGATACTTAGCGTTATGGAATTTTAGGTACCCTTTTCTTTTCATTATTGTTCAGAATGGACCAGCTGATGAATTCCACAACATTATTTGAACTTATTCCAAAAACCGCTAAAATTAGTCAGAGATGAACTCTTACGCGTTCGATCAGTGTTACAATTTTCGGCTGACAGTGTTGCACATCTTAAAATCAGTGGTGATTTGGCAAAAAGCTCAAAAATACAGCTACTCTAGTTCTCAATTAGATTTAGAATATTGCACCAATATTAAAGATTGCCTCAACAGAAAAGACAGTCTACCTATTATTCTCTGTTTGTATTATTTCCGTATGTATCATATTGTAATATTGTCGTGAAGTAATACGTAAATTTACATCTTAAACTATTAGTGATTTTGCAAAAAAAGTTTATACGATTAATCACATTTTCGTATAAGCTCGAAAATACAGCACCTCTATTTCTCAATTTGAAAATTATATCTGTGAAACAAACGACTATCTGGATTTAATCTTTGTTGATACATTTTGTAACCACAATGCGTGTTATTACCTATCCCATAACAATCTTTTACAAAATTATCCCATGTACACAGGTGCCCAACTAGGTTAGCAAATCTTAATTTATATCCGAACATTAGTCATCAGACCTGTCATGTTATTGTAGCGGGACACGGGTTATACTTGGACAGAATCAATGTGGACACTATCAAGAACTATTTGTATAATTCTTGACTCATAAACTGTAATGGTAGCGAAATTCCAACCGGTCTAATCGATTCCAATGTTTCTGACTGTTCACTATAACCACTTCTACTCTCTCATTTAGTTGGAGACGCCGCTACAGTGGGATTCGTCATGAGTCGGTTGTTGTGTCAATGTCTCATTTATCATTCACTACTCATCTGCGTATCATAATGTACTAAACTCTTCAATGACTAAGTTAAGTCTGGTTTCAAAGTTCAACAAATAACAATAACAGTTTATTTAATGTATAATACAGAGTGCCATGAAATGGGACTGCGTCCAGAAACTTTATCACAGTTTTGCTTGAAATAACAATTGTTTTTAGTCTTAAACAGATTTGTGCCAGTACTCGAAATGTCACGTTTTACTACTCACTTCCCTGCATATAATTGATAAGAGAAGATATCGGAATTCGGCTACATAAGGAAGCACTGGATTCACACTGTGTCCAACTGTAATGTAACACTTGGGACAATGTCTCAACCTGGATGTATCAACCTAGGAAAACAGACTGAGACAACGTGTCGAACTGGGATGACGTGTCACACTGAGCCAATATGTGAAACTTGAACGGCGTGTCGGACTGGGACGACGTGTCAAACTGGAACGACGTGTCGGACTGGGACAACGTGTTAAACTGAGACAACGTGTCAAATTGGGACGACGTGTCACACTGTGACGACGTGTCAGACTGGGACGACGTGTCAAACTCAGACGACGTGCCAAACTGAGACGACGTGTCGGACTGGGGTGACGTGTCACACTGGGACGACGTGTCGGACTGATATTCCCACAGTGTTCCCCATAACAATTCGCAGGATTAATATTAACTTCTGTATCAATGATTCAACTTGGTATGGAACTTTTCACTGAACACTTACTTCCATATATATTCCTTAATTTGGGACTTATTTCGATTAGGGAGATGTTATTCGGATGATGTCTCCGAGATCAACTGAGCAATAATGCCAAAACTGCTCCTATTTATAGGGCTAACTTATGAATATTCATGAGTTACACAAAATCAGTCCGATTGGACAGGACAGAATTATGAAGCAAACTGTCACTCCACTCATGAAACTCCGCCCACAGTAACCATAGCGGCAATAATGGTTATAGAAAACCCAGAAAAGATGGCAAAATCAACAAACGCTTCAAGCAATGTCTAAACCAGGGTTTACAGACTGGAAATTTGGAGGACAAGTCCCTTATCATGTTCTGAACATATATGAAAGAATATTTTATAATAAAACTTCAAAGAATTTTGATAAACTTACGATTTGTATGGGTTGGTAATTTCTGATTTCTGGCGTTCCAAATATGATATAGTGCAGGTGAAAACGAGGCTCCAGGAGATAAAATGATATATTTTAAAAAATGTGGAATAAATTTACAGTTGGAAGTGATTTCGCCACACCAACCCCAACGACAAAGACTTGCTCGTCCCCGAGCAAACTAATAAAAGAGTAGATCTTCCCCAAAGAAACAGGTTACCACCTTAAAGTTCAAGAGTGGAAGATCAGATGATGATGAACCTACCAGTAAGTACCAGTAAGTGATACCAATTAAAGATATTTAGCATAGTTTCTCAATTTTCCAAGCGATAAATTTATTAAAGTTCAATCTCGTAACTTTGAAATGTTCACACTTGTAACATTGAAATGTTCACACTTGTAACTTTGAAATGTTCACACTTGTAGCTTTGAAATGTTCACACTTGTAACTTTGAAATAGTGTCTCCCAGTCTAACAATACTAATGTTACTTCAAGAAATGTTGAAGATAATTTAGATTTTTGAAGCAATTTTGTTAATGTTTCTCAAAATGTTTGTAGGTTCACAAGAAAGTCAAGAAGTTATTGACGACTTTGTCCGCACAGTGGACAACCACTGTCACATTGGATGACTTCCTGGGTGACTTCGCGGCCATCATGGTACCTTGTATACGTAATCGTATGGATATGGCGCATCCCATCTTCCCGTGGTGTTATGATAGTGGTAATGGGTTGAACCTGGCTGCTCATGACGGCTGGAGTTGAGATCGGCGTCTGTTGACTCTGAACCGTTGCTGTGGTGGCTGGACTTGAAGTCGTGATAACAGATGCAGTGGCGTGACTATCAGACATTGCCAGAGAGACAGGTTCAGGATTTTCCTCAGAGGTGGTGGACTGGCTGAAGGATTGCACAAATTCCTCGGTTGTGGTGGTTATTGGCATTTCTTCAGCTAGTGTCGACTCAGGCAAAGTGAGATCCTGAACTGGCAGACCAATTCCCAATTCACGGAAAATTGGTGGATGTGATTCACATTGTACCCTTGGCAACCCAAATTGTGACCCTGGTGAAGAGAATGGTGAAATCACCAGAGGGTAGATGGGCCTTGGAACTGGAGCAGTCCCCTCGTCGCAAAGGGGAGTTCCCGGACTTCTCAGAGGAGCACCTAGCGCTGCGGGAATTGCCCTCTTGGGTTTCCTCAAACCATTACTTGGAGCCGGCTTGGATTTGGCAGGGTGTGTTTTGTCGTTTCTCACCCAAGGGGTGTTACGGCATTGCTCCAAGTGGGTAACCCAGCTGGCCTGGTCCGACCATAGCACCCGGCGGTAAGGGCATGCCTCGGAATCTCGAGCGCAGGGTTGGCGATGTCGGTAGAGGGATGACCGAGAGTTGCACACCTTCCCACAGGTACACGTGTGTACTCCTCTCCCACCACCTTTATTCTTGTCTGCCATTATATTTGGGATTGAATGCTGCACATATTTAAAGATTGTTATTAGCTAGGATTCAGATGTATCCTTGTTAATTTTACGGATTAATAAATTTCAGTTTGCATTAGTCACGTCGGTCTTGTTAGAACACATATAAGGGAAGTGGGAAGAGGTGCCGACATACTGACTGCGTCATATGACTTCACAGAATAGTCTTCTGGTAAATCTATTCTAAAGCACATACCAAGAATCTAACGATTCGTGATATGTGTTGTATCTCAGGTACGCTTTTATTGTACCTGTTCATGTGGCAACTTGGATGATATGACCACACGGCCCCTAGCACCGGCATAAGCGGTATTAGATACAAATCTAGAGAGCTATGATGGAAATGCTCTGACAACTCGTATACTGGTAATTGGTGAGCTGTTTCGCTGTGACAACTCGTACATTGGCGATTGGTGAGCTGTATCGTCGTCAGATGTAAACGACGGCAATTAACACAAAAGACTAGTCTGTAAGGCCCGATGTCGACCCAGCATCAACTTCCCACAAATGCCAACATATATCAAAGACCAAAAGGTCTGTACAGGGGGCGGGCCTCGGGGACGAAACGTCCACCAGCAGAATCTCGCCATATACAGGTAAAAAATTACAACACATATAAGGGAAGTGGGAAGAGGTGCCGACATACTGACTGCGTCACATGACTTCACAGAATAGTCTTCTGGTTAACCTATTCTAAAGCACATACCAAGAATCTAACGATTCGTGATATGTGTTGTATCTCAGGTACGCTTTTATTGTACCTGTTCATGTGGCAACTTGGATGATATGACCACACGGCCCCTAGCACCGGCATAAGCGGGATTAGATACAAATCTAGAGAGCTATGATGGAAATGCTCTGACAACTCGTATACTGGTAATTGGTGAGCTGTTTCGCTGTGACAACTCGTACATTGGCGATTGGTGAGCTGTATCGTCGTCAGATGTAAATGACGGCAATTAACACAAAAGACTAGTCTGTAAGGCCCGATGTCGACCCAGCATCAACTTCCCACAAATGCCAACATATATCAAAGACCAAAAGGTCTGTACAGGGGGCGGACCTCGGGGACGAAACGTCCACCAGCAGAATCTCGCCATATACAGGTAAAAATTACAACACATATAAGTGGGAAGAGGGAAGAGGTGCCGACATACTGACTGCGTCATATGACTTCACAGAATAGTCTTCTGGTAAACCTATTCTAAAGCACATACCAAGAATCTCCACTATTTAGCGACGTCTCCTCGTGATGATATAGACCATGGAGTAAATTTCACACCCTCGTAGGGTTTCAATCGGTCAAAATGAACAACTTTCGGTTTGGCCAGAGCAGTGCGTTGTATGCGATAGACTGTGTCATCTAGTTTGCTAATCACAAGATATGGTCCTTCCCAATGAAGAGAAAGCTTCGGGTGAAAGATTCTTCTTCCTGGCCTTTTGTTGTAGCCATACAACATCACCAACTTTGTACGGACTACCCTTACAGCACCGGTCATAATAGCGCTTCTGTCGAATGTTACTTTGAGACTGGCATTCTCGTGCTCTTTCATGAGCAACCTCGAGACGTTTTCATAAGACTTCTGCATATTCTGTAGATACGATAGACGCAGCTTCAGGAGGTCTTCCTGTTAATAGATCAAGTGGCAGCTCCACTTCGCGACCCAACATCATCCTATTTGGGGTGTACTGATTCACTTCATGAACTGATGACCGGTATGCCATGATTGCGAAGGGAAGTTGCTCATCCCAATCCTTTTGGTTCAGCTTCACCATCATGGAGAGACGATCCTCAAGAGTACGGTTAAATCTTTCCACTAATCCATTTGATTGAGGATGATACGGAGTGGTTCTGGTTTTCTCAATTCCCAAAAGTCGACAAACTTCCTGGAAGAGCTGGGACTCAAAATTGGTACCTTGGTCAGAGTGCAGCTGTCTTGGAACCCCAAACCTGCAGATGAACTCTTTCACCACTTTATCTGCGACAGTTGTGGCTTCTTGATCTCGAATAGCATACCTTTCGACCCATTTAGTGAAGTGGTCTGCTACCAGCAAGATGTACTTATTTCCTTTGTTGGTGCGAGGTAATGGACCAATGACATCTATCGAAACCCGATCAATTGGAATACCAACCCGGTATTGTTGCAGTGCTGCCTTCCTCCGTTGGGTGGGTGCTTTACGCCAAGCACAAGTATCACATTGTCGACACCAGCTTTTTACGTCATCTTTCATGTGAAACCAGAAGTACCTCTGTTGGATTTTTGGCAAGGTTTTTGCTACCCCTAGATGTCCACCTGTCTTGGATGCATGCAAGTGATGAAAGACTTCCTTACGGTAAGCTGGAGGAAGGATCATCTGCCAGTGATGTGTCAACCCATCCGAAGATTTCCATCGGCGGTAAAGTATCCCATCCCAAAGAGAAAGACGCTCCCAGGCTGCCCAAAAGAATTTGGTCCCAGAACTTCTTGAAGAGATGTGCGTCCAATCTGGTCGTGTTGGACAGGACTTCTTTGCAGTGATGACCCATTCCAGATCCATGTCTTGCTCTTGTGCTGCGATAATCTCATTGGACCAAAGATCTGATTCGCTGTCCATTGATGGAGCTGGATTATCTTGACATGGGACTGTTGGTTGTAATTGTAAGTCTGCAACCTGACTTCTGGTTGTAACTGTAGATACTTGTACTCGGTTAGAATTTGCCCTCTTTGTTCTGCTAAATTTCTTCGGACTTCTCTTCTTGTAGCTCCAGGACTTAGGTAGCCATTTGATCTTCGTGATGATTGTTCCAATTGGTCCGGAATGGTCTGTTTGGATGGCCACATCTACAGTGACAAGATTGGCAGCTGTGTCTTGTATACTCATGACATAGCCCATCTTGTCACACCATTTACAGGGTTTCCTGGACATGGCATCTGCATTGCTGTGATACTTTCCTGGTCTGTGGACAATTTCAAAGTCATATGTACTCAAGAGACCCAGCCATCGTGCCATCTGGCCTTCCGGTTCTTTGAAATTCAACAACCAACGGAGTGCATTATGGTCCGTTCTGATGGTGAAATGGTGGCCATAGAGAAAATGCTTGAAACATTTGACGAAGAAAAACACTGCTAGTAATTCTCTTCTGGTGACACAATAGTTCCTTTTTGCCTTGCTGAGAGCACGACTGGCATAGGCGATGACCTTTTCCTGTCCTTCTTGCATTTGTGACAGCACCGTTCCAATACCAGTTCCACTTGCATCTGTATCCAAGATGAAATCACCATTAGAGCTGGGATAAGCCAAAATGGGACTCTGTGTCAACCTGTTCTTGAGCTGCTGGAAGCATTCTTCACACTCGTTTGTCAATTTGAAATCTCTGTCATTTTCTGTTATCTGATGTAGAGGTCTCGCAATTACAGCAAAGTTCTTGGTGAATCTCCTGTAATAAGAGGCAAGTCCAAGAAAGCTTCTTGTTTCATGCACAAAGGTTGGAACTGGCCAATTCTTAATTGCATCAATCTTCTCCGGATCAGTAGAAATACCATCAGCTGACACAACATGACCCAAATAATTTACTTGTTGTTGAAACAGATGACATTTCTTTGGCTTGAGTTTGAGATTTGCTTCACGGAATCTGTTGAACACTATCTTGAGATTTGTGATTGCGTCATCAAGAGTTTTTCCAAACACTATGACTTCGTCCAAATATACTAGACATATTTCCCATTGGCATCCAGCGAGTACAATCTCCATCAGTCGTTCAAATGTTGAACGTGCATTGCTCAATCCAAATGGCATGACCTTGAACTGCCACAGCCCACTGCGAGTTACAAAAGCGGATTTAGCTTTGGAAGTTTCGTCTAGTTCTACTTGCCAATATCCACTGGCCAGATCTAATGTGGTAAACCATTTTGCTCCAAAGAGTGAGTTGAGTGTGTCATCTATTCGAGGCAAGGGGTATGCATCTTTCAGGGTGACCAGGTTCAGCCTACGATAATCCACACAGAATCGCGTAATCCCATCCTTCTTGGATACTAGCACAATCGGTGACGCCCATGAACTCGTTGACCTTTCAATGACACCTCTGTCTAACATATCCCTTATTTGTTTATCCGCTTCGTCTTGTTTATGCATCGGAAGTCGTCGAAATGCTTGTCTCAGTGGTGGTGCGCTGCCAATATGAATCGAATGTTCTATATCTTTGGCTCTCCCAAGATCTGCAAAAAATGTCCGAATATTCAATCAATAGTGCTTTGACCTTGTATTCTTCACTTGGATCCACTTCTTGTATACCCTGTTTGTATACGGATTCCAAATGCTCTGGTAACTCGGTACTGTGGAGAGCCATATCTACACTGCAAACAAGAGGCTGCTCTCTCCCAGAATTTCCCATTGAGACTTCATTCTCTTTACCCAAAACTTCAGTGACAGATATAACAGGACTCAATACAGCACCTGTAGTTCCTTTATATAGCACCTCTGGTTCTGAACCAGTATTCACCACCCTTAATGGACAGCATATTCGTTCAGTGTCCACGAGAGTTCTCCCTACCAACAATTCCTTATTTCGTAAACCATTTGGCGGTGGTTCACATATTGCCCATTTTCCTGTAATGTCCTTGCAAGAAATGGTATTTGGAATTAGCATTTGATGTCCCGGTGGTATCACTGTTGTTTCATCAACAACCAGTCGACAATAAGTAGATTCTTCAGACTGCCGCTTGCACAGGATTTGTTGTCGACCGCAAGTTAAACATCCCCGCTTGGGATGAATCTCACAGTTGTACTTTGTTAGGAAGTCCATTCCCAGGATACCATCACCTTTTATGTCTGCGATTATGACGTCTACATTGCATGGAGAATCCAGAATACCAATGTCCATTTCACAGACTCCGACGATATCAAGTGGCCGATGATCTGCTGTCAGTAGACATAGGGAAGTGGACTGTATCTCTGGCCTGTTTTCAGACGATAATTTGTCGAATATAATCTTGGATACAATGGTAACACAGGCCCCAGTGTCAACTAAAAATAAAATGTTCTGATTCTCAATATGGCCAGACACATATAATCCAGTTCCTAGGTTTCGGTCTCCTATCTCTAGCACGGTGTTGTCACCCTTCTCTGCTTGTATTGGCTGATAGGAAGAAAACATCCCCATTTCAACACATTGTTGTTCTCAATATTCAAAGTTTTCTAATTCCTGTAAACAGTTTGTGGATTGCTCTACTTTCCGGGGCATCGGTCTATCTACAACCGTTCCGGGCCCCGGCTGGACGGTTGTTGCCCATTTCCCGGACGTTGATAGTTTCCATCTCGCCGTTGTGGACAAAAACGCTTGGTATGACCCTTTTGGTGACACAGGAAGCACTCGATCATAGCAAATGATTGCCTCCCCTGAGACTGAAACTCTCTTGGTTTCCCTTCACTGGAACAGGAAATCTTCTTTATCCTCTCTTCCAGGTCATTAATTCGCTTGTTCAAGCTATTCTCAGATGCAGAAACCTCCCTGACATGTTTACGGGGGGTTGTTGCACCTCTTTTCCATTTGCCGATAACCCTCTAGTTCCAGGGCTAAAATGACAGCCTGTTGCAGACTGGCTGGTTTCCCTTGATAGATCTGCATCCTCATCTCAGAATCTTCAAGTGCATCAATGAAATGAGTTTTCGCCAGTCTTTCTTGATGTACTGTAGTCATACCTGGATATGCCAATGCTGTTAGTTTCCGTATTGCCTGTCCCAGTTCCCTCAGGGTTTCTATATTCTTGCGACGCCTTGCTCGCAGTTCTGCCAGGTATAATTCTGCCTGTTCTCTTGGTCCAAATCGGTTGCCTAGCACTTGAACCAGTTTATCAAAATCCTGCTGTTCCCGCTCTGATAGAGTACATGCCAATTGTCTTGCTGGACCTTGTAGATGCGTAAACAAGAAGTCGGCCTGTTCATCCTTCTTCCACCTGTTGATCCTTGCGATGGTATAGAAGACTTGGATATATTCATTCCATGGTGTTTCACCATTATAGAATTCTGGTTTGAGTTGACGACGATTGGAACGTCTCACGTGAGACGCGTCGCCAAGTCCAATCTCACGTGGAGATGATCTCGGAGACATATCCGGTTCCTGATCTTCTGTTTGATTGTCGGGAAGATTGAATGTGATTTCTGGATCACTATCTGGATCACAAAGGTTCTCATGGCCGTTCTCCATCTTGAATTGCTTCAATCAGTCAATATAATACAACAGATGAGATGATATGACTATCCCACCGCTGCCACCATGTGTAGCGGGACACGGGTTATACTTGGACAGAGTCAATGTGGACACCATCAAGAACTATTCGTATAATTCTTGACTCATAAACTCTAATGGTAGCGAAATTCCAACCGGTCTAATCGATTCCAATGTTTCTGACTGTTCACTATAACCACTTCTACTCTCTCTCTCATTTACTTGGAGACGCCGCTACAGTGGGATTCGTCATGAGTCGGTTGTTGTGTCAATGTCTCATTTATCATTCACTACTCATCGGCGTATCATAATGTACTAAACTCTCCAATGACTAAGTTAAGTCTGGTTTCAAAGTTCAACAAATAACAATAACAGTTTATTTAATGTGTAATACAGAGTGCCATGAATTGGGACTGCGTCCAGAAACTTTATCACAGTTTTGCTTGAAATAACAATTGTTTTAGTCTTAAACAGATTTGTGTCAGCACTCGAAATGTCACGTTTTACCACTTACTTTCCTGCATATAATTGATAAGAGAATATATCGGAATTCGGCTACATAAGGAAGCACTGGATTCACACTGTGTCCAACTGTAATGTAACACTTGGGACAATGTCTCAACCTGGCTGTATCAACCTAGGAAAACAGACTGAGACAACGTGTCGAGCTGGGATGACGTGTCACACTGAGACAATGTGTGAAACTTGAACGGCGTGTCGGACTGGGACGACGTGTCAAACTGGAACGACGTGTCGGACTGGGACAAAGTATTAAACTGAGACAACGTGTCAAATTGGGACGACGTGTCACACTGGGACGACGTGTCAAACTGGGACGACGTGTCGGACTGATATTCCCACAGTGTTCCCCATAACAATTCGCAGGATTACTATTAACTTCTGTACCAATGATTCAACTTGGTATGGAAATTTTCACTGAACACTTACTTCCATATATATTCCTTAATTTGGGACTTATTTCAATTAGGGAGATGTTATTCGGATGATGTCTCCGAGATCAACTGAGCAATAATGCCAAAACTGCTCCTATTTATAGGGCTAACTTATGAATATTCATGAGTTACACAAAATCAATCCGATTGGACAGGACAGAATTATGAAGCAAACTGTCACTCCACTCATGAAACTCCGCCCACAGTAACCATAGCGGCAATAGTGGTTATAGAAAACCCAGAAAAGATGGCAAAAATCCTACCCTATATATGTTTTGAATCAACAAACGCTTCAAGCAATGTCTAAACCAGGGGAAACAACCTATATCAGGAATAAGACTGACGTCAAAAATTCCAGTTAATTCCCCCAATATCGCTCAAAATCCAGTTTGAACCAGAAACGGATGTAGTAAATGTCACCATTACGTCAGGCGAAGACAGTAAATATGGCGGTAATTATGGATTTTGCAGGAACGTTTACGGACAAAATCCACAGAAATGGGAAATCTGACAATCTTTTACGAATGCAGATTGTGACAATAATGAACCGGGACACCTCAAGTTACGAGATTTTACCATGTGAATACTGGCACATATCTCAAAATAACCATTTGTGATCAAAATGTCCACCGAAATATTTGACGGAAAATATCTGTATAGAATAACATGGCGTAGCGAGGCGAAATCGGGCACTCTTGACACCTGCCGAAAACGATTAATTCCTCCGTGAATATGAGAGATACAGACTGGAAACAGACAAGTCCTTTATCATGTTCTGAACATATATGAAAGAATATTTTATAATAAAACTTCAAAGAATTTTGTATAAACTTACGATTTGTATGGCTTGGTAATTGCTGATTTTTGGCGTTCCAAATATGGTATAGTGCAGGTGAAAACGAGGCTCCAGGAGATAAGATAATATATTTTAAAAAATGTGGAATAAATTTACAGTTGGAAGTTATTTCGCCACATTATTGTTAAAAAATAAAAGGTCCTCGAACATGAAACATTAGCCTCCCAGATCACATGTACATCTATTTCCTTATTTAAATCTCGTTCAAACATTTATTCACTGAAAAGGAACAGACGATTTCTATATTTCTTTTGAACATTGTGCGTCTTGGGCAGCTAGTGGATGTTAGAAATTAATTTTATATTTGATGCAATTTTTGCCATTTTTGTTTACAATTAGATTAATGTCTATTTGCTAGTTCTCCACCGGTATTATAAATCAATACAATTTTATATCATTTTGGGATAAAACAAAGCCCTTGGGGTTTCCATCTCGTCAATCATGTATACTTCCGAATTTTCATATATTATGCTCTGGTGAAATAAAGAAAAATCAAATCAAACATCATATACTCAGCAGATTTTGTTGTATTGTTCGTCTCTCGTTTACGTTCAACTGGATTAAGTGAAAGCTTGATAGCGATTCCTGAACAATTGGAAATAGACTATGAATTTGATCAGGCTGTTAGTTTTATCCTACAGTCGTTATGCAAGAGTTCTCGGTTATCTGGGAATCAACACTATTTTCAGGACTTTAATTTTGTATATATAGTTGATATACTCCAAGTCACGATTTCAAATGTACGATGTGGTTAGTTATAGCGTGGATGCCTATCTGTCGATTATTGTTGGCTATCAGGAAAACGTGTTAATCTGGTTTGGATTCAAGGCAAAATTACAAGTCTGTACCTGTATTCTCCCGCAGGTTTAACCGCAAGACAGTCATCTTGGGATTCCACGTGTTCACAGGAGTTACGCTGGCTTCGGCTACACTAGTCAGTGTTACTAAAGGTAGACATCATTATCAATAGTATCATCGTTAAGAACTTCTGTCTTCATCCAGATTTTGTCAGAATAATTGCTTTTTATGTGTACGCCATTTAAAATGCATGCTTGCTTCAGTCTATTCGGGTGTTGATGGGGAGGGGGAGGCGTTGCTGAATAGCTTCATTGATTTTCTCAATTTTCTCTTTTGGATATTTTCATGTGCTTTATGAAAAGCATATTTGTAGCATATTATTCATTTTTGTTCATTTTGAAATGAGAGATAAAATATGCAAAAAAATGGATATAGACACAAAGACGAAATAATTAGCCATTCAAACAATAAAATATTTTGAAAGGCCATTCCATAACTATAAAACCATCAATAGATTGAAATCGCAAATATCAGTACAGACACCTCTGGCTTGATACGTATATGGAGTCTTAGTACAGTTTCGTGCCCTCAAACATGAAAACTAACACATCTGATGATCAATTAATTTAATGTTTGTGCTCTTCGATCAATTCAGGTCCGGATGTACTGGTTACAGGTTTAATGACAGTTGGTAGGCTGGGTGGTTCAGTAATATTAACCGTCACCATTCTGTACGGAGCTGAGGTATTCCCTACCAGCATACGGTAAGCATACTCTTCGCAGACTCAGCTAAAATCTTTCTCATATAAAGCAGTTCTTCATCCAATTCTGTAAGAAGGGTTTCGGGTAATCGTTGATCTTTAAAATGTTTAAGCCCGTCCATCAAACAATTTGCATATGTCATTTTATTCCTTCTAAGAATGAAATTTTAACCCTATCTGGCCTGGGCTTTTTGGGACGTATCATGGCCTGGATTTTTTATTTATGCAATTTCTCCGCAAAAACTGCATGATAAATTAATTTAGTAAATACTAATGTAATGTGAAATAATAATGTGAAATAGTTTTTGTCAACTTTTCATCGCGGAAATGCGGAAATTTTGAAGAAATATGACAAAAACATGACTTTTCTGGTACCCCACGTGGTCGACATTTTAAATTTACCCATGATCCTTTGCTGGGGGGGTTATGCAAATAGGCTCAGAATTACCCTAATATGACAAACTATGAAGTCAAGGAGTTTCAGCTCTCCGTTTTTTGTCGTTCCGGAGATAGCGCAGAGAGTTTAAATGCTCCCCCCCTCCCTAGGCCAGGTAGGGTTAACAACCATCCATTTTCATCAAGTTTGGTATAACATTTAATATCCGAGTTATATGAAAAATACAATGTCGGGTGATGCTTGTTTTGCTTTGTCTTCCTGGAACACAAACATGAATTGTTCCTTTCTTAGTGGTAGAGCTATTGGTTTCTGTTCTGGAGTCGCCTATGCTGGAGCGATTCTTTCACCTTTATCAATATATTTGGTGAGTTCGTTATTCTTCCAAAGCCAGTATTAGGATATTTAATTTGGCTCAAATTTATTCTTCTTCCAAGGATATGGATATATAAAAACCGTGTAGAATATCTGAATTCTAATCTTGTAATTTTTCGTAAAATTGATATCGCTATAAGAATCACTAATAAGATTTCAACCGTTTTAAGAGTACAGGGAAATCGGACAAATATTCATAATTCAAATTAATCAATAATCATGGAATATTTGCAAGCCAGATTATCATTTTTCAGGTGCAGCTCGGTCTCTGGATACCAACGAGTGTCTTTGTACTTTTGTGTGTGACCGTTTGTGTTTTGCTGATATTTCTTCCGGAAACACGCGGCAGACAACTACCTCAAACAATAGCTGATCTCTTATATTGAAGTAGAAACTATACAATGTTTGACATAAACACCTTCAATTCTGTATTGCTCAAGAAATGATAGAGAAGAAAATGTATGGTCAGACGGTATTTCATGTCTTTAGACACTCTCTAGAAGTATTGTTGAGGTTCATTACACAGCTTGTATTTTTATGCCACCAAACTCATTTCATTGAATACGTGTGGATTCAGATATCATCCTGCATAATCTTTTTCTTATCTGACCGAGTGTACATTTTCGGGTAAATATTTCATGTTTCGGACACTGAATCTTTGAACCAGCAAATTATCACCCGAGTGGGACAAAGATTGAACTCACGACTCAAGACCGCCGACCAGCCACTTGAGCTACATAGAACAGTTTGGGACAGCTCGATTGGTCGACCCTATACATGTTCGTGAACAACTGTGTTACGACAGTGAACTAATTGCATTCTTCGAGGATATTAACTATATAACTACACGGCTATATAAAGGAAACAGTCTGGTTTTTGGAACTTCGCTGCGTACAATAGATTCCGAAATTAATAAGCCGAAGTAACGTTTATGAAGCATCTTCTTGAAGATGACTAAAGTTTCAAAAGAAACACTGACCATTTTAAACATTGCATTTACTATCGTGTCATCTGTTCACTTTCAAACTATATTCGACGGACAGATCTCGACCGAGCTCTGGGCTTGTTCTGTGACGCGTGAGTTCGATCCTCTCCTAAGCTACGATTTGTCACTTGTTCGAAACTTCAATGCACGTTCACGATTAATCCACCCTCCAAAGATCTTATTTCTGGTAAAAGCCTTGGAAAAAAATGCTGCGAGTACCCGACTTTTTTGGTGTTATTCTGGAAGGACTCCGATTTATGAGAGTGAGATAAGTGTAAGCATAATATGCCATACCTATGCACTATTTTATCAGCTAACAGTTTTTCTAGCACTTAGTGTAGCACTAGAGCCTCATTCCAGATTGGTGACTATTTCCTTCGCCAAGGGAGACAATCAGAGAGAAAATTTCTAAAAAAAAATTTGACGAGCAGGGTTGAATGAGATGAGACTTTTGATACGAAAGACAGTTTTTATAGATGTCAGTTCTCATGTCCAGGTGACAGCCGTTACCACAAAACTCCAACAGTCGAAAGATTTTGATCATAGCACACTGTCAGCACCAAATCAAAATATTGATCAAATAATAAAAGTAATTCCTTCCACCAGAGAGTAGCTTGGGTTGATATATTTATGCCTGTTCGACTTTACGGGCTTATAGTGTTTGAATAAGTTTTTCGGTAATAGACGCGAAATTCTCTGTGGATCTGAGATCTTCCATGGGCGATGTTTGGTTGCCGTTTTCCAGATCAGACGTTTGTATTCATCTCGTCATCTGGTCAAATCTCTTTAACCGACATCTTTTTTCATGTGTATGCAGGTTTATCTATGTATTATAGAGTCTTGTTTCTCGTTCAAATGTGTTCTTTTAACCCTGCACGCTTAAAACTAAAGTGTTGAAACTTACTCGTAAAGTGTTGAAATAACCCTTTAAGTGTGTCCACAGGAACAACACTTAAAGAGCAGTCCCTGTGGACACACTTAAAGGGTTATTTCAACACTTTACGAGTAAGTTTCAACACTTTAGTTTTAAGCGTGTGGCCTGGGCTTTTTGGGGCCTGGGGGGGGGGCCCGAAATGGCCCCCCCCTAATTATTTTTCTTACCCTTTGAGCTAGGGGGCTGAAACTCTACCAGAAAATGTTAAAAAAATCCAAGATGGCCGCTTTGATGACGCCACAGTGACGTCGTTTTAAAAAATTTTTGGTGGATTTTGCGGTCAGATTTCTGATTTTTTCATTTATGCAATTTCTCCCCAAAAACTGCATGATAAATTAGTAAATATTAATGTGATCTGAAATAAAATAGTTTTTGCCCAGTTTTCATCGCGGAAAAGCAGCAATTTTGAAGAAATTTGACAAAACATCACTTTTCTGGTACCCCACGTGGTCGCCATATTGAATTTACCCATGATCCTCTGGTCGGGGGATTATGCAAATAGGCTCAAAATGACCCCAATATGATAAATTATAAAGTCACGGAGTTTCAGCTCTCCATTTTTTGCGTTCCGGAGATAGTGCAGAAAGTTTGATAGGGAGGCCATAATGCCCCCCTCCCCCACAGGCCAGGTAGGGTTAACATGCTAAAATATTCTTCCGCGCTCCGATAAAGCACAGCGGCCTTAAAAAAAAATCCTCTGTTTTTTTTTAATTTCAAGCATATTATGTGGAAAATGTGTTTGCTACAATATGCTAATGTGCGTTCAGATGTCATTTTCTAGCGAATGTAGTTTTGATAGGTGTTAACGGGGTAAGCAAGTCCGAGACGGTGGAATTTGGTGTTTTACTGCTGCCGTTTCGTTTTGGTTAAACGGCGTATTTGAGCAACAATATTGTCATAAATAAATAAGTTATATTCATCAGACAATCTTTCTTCCCATGTGTTATTATTCCCGTCTCGCACAGCCAGAAAAAAAAGTGATAACTATCATCGCGAAAGGATGATGGGTTAGAGCCATCACCATTTTTACTCAACAGCCCTACGGGCTCAGGAGTATTGTTATGGTCCTGAGGTGTGTCTGTCCGTCTGTCCGTCTGTCCGAGCCGTATCTCGGTAACTATTGCAAGGAAAAAAATAAAACTTACAGGTTATGATCCTTTTGGGGTTTTTGCCTTTGAGACTTTAATTTATTTTATATATTTTTTATTATTTTCTACCATTTTCCAGTCTTCTAAAAGAGGATCTTCAAGTCTGCATACATTAGCTCTACTTTTATACTGATTTACATACTTCTACTAGCATGTAGCCAATCAAAAGCTCCATAGTAAAGTTGTATGTCAGCCATTGGTTCAGTGTAGTCAATGACTGCTCATTGGTTTGGTCTAGAAGTCTAAATTCCTCTGCATATTCAGCAGTACGGTATTGCCAGTGACTCATTCATATGGAATGTATGACTACAACTTAGATCTAATTTAGATGCTTCAGTTGCTCATTTAGATGTACTTTTACAGTGACAGTCAGTACCCACATGTTAAAACCACTAACATGGTTTCAAGTGCTGATATCTGATTTTTGTGCATTTGGCTAGAAAGTGTTTCACCAAATGCTGGCGATGAAGGGATGGCTTTGGCTTAATTATCATATCGTAGAATTCAATCAGCCATGCCCCCTTCACGGTCATTTGTTGTAAGTGTACGTTGACCCAACTACGGCATCAAGGGCACTGGTAAACTGACACAAAATGTACCTGTTGGTCTTGGTGCCTCTTTTCAATAATGGCCAATACTGGCTTTGAAATAGCCGCCCTATCGATACCCAAAAGTTATTGTTAATTGCTTTAACTTTATTATGTATCCCAAATTCATCACCATTGTACAGAGGTATAATTCTACACTCTGAAATCGTTGACCATATCTCTTTTCCCATTGGGCAAAACAGCATCACGTGATGTGAAATTGAAAAGTTTACAGCTCAATAAACTTTGCATTTTGAAGTTTGCACGTTTCTTGACGAACTACTTTTGTAGCAGACGATAAGGTTTGATAGCCTCACCCGATTCATTCGTTGATTATTAATCCAGTCGTCTTCAATTATACAAAGTATTTTCATTCAGATTCATCTTTGTCCTGGTGATGGCTAATCCGGTAAATTCTTTTGTGTCCAAATTATGAATTTATTCCAGCTGTTGAAGCGTATATATCCTTCTTGGTTATAGCATCGGCTTGTACAAAAATAGCAATATCACGTGCGCCTGCGCTCACTGTTGAACTGTTTGAAGTTGACTCTCTTGCCGCAGTCCGCGGTAGAAAATAGTTCCAGTTCACTTTATTTTTAATGTTCATGTTTGAACAATTCTGAATAAAATGAAATATATTCATGAGGAATAAATCTTTCCATTAAAAAAAACTGTATTCGGCTTCGTATACTGAACAAGGGCAGGGATATATATTCAGAAGTCAGTGAAGAGGGAACTTCCATGTCAGCTGTTACACGGGTGACTGGGTCAAATTCATCTCTAAAGATATCTGTAAACGTCTTCTTCCAAAAAAAATATGCATTGGTCAACTGATAAATGAGAGTGAAGAATTATAAGGATTGACTTTCGCATTTTGCAGGTTCATCGGGGTATAAACTGTCAGATGATGTGGTTCCCCTTACCAAAAAATCCTATAGGATCCAATGGGACAGATGATCTGTCCTATAGGATCCAATGGGACAGATGATCTGTCCTATAGGATCCAATGGGACAGATGATTTGTCCTATAGGATCCAATGGGACAGATGATTTGTCCTATAGGATCCAATGGGACAGATGAGTCCTATAGGATCCAATGGGACAGATAGCTGTCCTATAGGATCCAATGGGACAGATAATTCTGTCCTATAGGATCCTAAGGGATAGATAATTCTGTCCTATAGGACGGATTATTCTATGCTATAGAATATGTGTGTCCTATAGGACAGCCATTCTATCCAGTAAGAATTGTGTTTGTCCTTCACATGTGACAGAGTGTGAGAAACCAAACACAATCATGCATACATTTGCAAACAAAAGCACCTCATAGGTGGAAAATGTGAAAAATCTCATAAAGCAATGTTTTTTTTATAATTTTTTTCTGCATGATACATATTTACAAATATTGAACATAAGGCAAGAAATCGAAGTATTTTGTCTGTTATCATTCGCAAATATCAGCACGAGTATGTCTGTAAGCTTATATATCCAACTGATACAATGCTTCGTTGATTAATTTATTGGAAGATGTGAATTTAATTCAATTTCTGGTACACAAATTAAAACCCAATTTAAACATGTAAATTCTACATTCGGAATTTCTGTAGACTTTTAATTACATCAATCGAGGCAGTAAATCCTAATAGATTAAACATATTCTGTTTTTTAAATCTCTGTAAAATGGGGTCTTCGATGGAATTTTTTTTAACTGTGGAAATGGTATTAAAAATTAGAAAAAGAGGCATGTTAGTGCATTACCTCGATTCAGTATTTGTTAGTCCACGGCGGGGATCAGCAAATGTAGTATACAATGACATAATAATGCAATTCGTAAATACCGAATATGCATATATATACAAATACTAACATGGTAAACACTCTTCATGAAAACCAAACTTTACATTCGCTTCACTCCAAAAGAGCATAAAAACATCTAAAGAGATTCATTACAAAATGTTAGTTTACCATGTAATCATTTTAGATGTATATGGTTCTTAACTATTCATAGTTAGGAAGTGTCCATACTGTTGTAAACGATCTGATTGTTCAATAAGCTTATTGAGATAAAAATTAATCTCCATTTTTTGGACAATCGATCAAGTAAATTTGAACAGTTCATCAAATCTAGAAAATAAAGTATAAGCTTACTATCCGCAGAATTTAACAATTGGGAATTTTTACCTTATAGTTCAATTGTTCATTGACACAAAATAAATTTCTTCCAATGAATACAAAAATATCCCCTCATGGTGGCAACAGATTTCCAGCAGATAAGGCAGCAGATGTAGAAATGTACTTTTTTTGATTGATTGAAATTGTAGTTTAACTGCCGCTTCCCATACGGATTTCGCGGCCCATCAACTCAATGTTTTATTTAAATTTCACGGTACATTTCTTCGTTAATTTAAGATCTTTTGCAGCGCTAGATATTAAAATAAATAATTAAATAATGAATAACAATAACAACGAGGAAACATAAATACTAGTACTTTTTTTCTTCATCTCCTCTGGTTTTATAGCATTTCCAAAAGAGAAACAGCTTGATACAATGCGTTTGTATCGCAACAAAGAATTTGGGGTTTCAGTGGACGACAGAGGAGGCATAAATAAGCCTGCGTTTGCAGCGAATATAAATAAATAATTTACAAGAGTTGAATGTTGGAAAACAGGGGGTAGTCTTCCACATTGTCTAATGCATTAATTTCCCGATCAAAGATAAAGTGGGCTTATTCTACCGGTATGGTACTGCATTAAACTGGTCTGAAATACCATTTCTGCTCATGCTGTTTCAAATAGTTAATGCTACCATTGTTTAACGATACCGTTAAGACTTCCGCCCGTCATGTTATGACTTTTCCCAGCGAACCAAACTCCCCCACAGTGCAATATGATCTTTACCGGATTACCCTGAACGAGCAAAAAGTTATATACCGGCTGTCCTATCAACGGAAATATAGTACATATGTTCACATTATGTGTTAAAATCGGGGCTGAAATATCCTAAGTTTTCCCCCATATAATTGTGTGTTAATCAATATACCTCCCCATTTTGTTAGATACAATGACGTCACTGGGGGAGTTGCATACTGTTATAAATTAGCACTTTACACTTTAATTTTTAATAAATAATTAATTAATAATCAGTCCAATCCAAAGATTTTATAATAAAATTGGACATGATTTTCAAGAAAAAAATGGACATTAATGAATACTCTACCCTCTTCATTATCACCAATTATATACAGATAATATTATTTTATTTTCCTGGTAGTCTATTACATTAGCAATTGACTTGCTGGTATTAATCCAACAATTTGAGGAGAGTTATCTCCCCTGTACCGGTATATTTTAATTGGCCACTGGTGGCGCCACCATGCTGTCATATGAGAACAGAACAACTGCAGGATAGAGTGCAAAAAGCAAGTTGATTTGTTCATGTTAAGCTGGAACTATTGAGGTTTGAAGAACTGTATTGCAGATGGTGATGAGTGAAGCTACATGTAGTGATGGTAAGTAAGTTATAAATATAATTATAATGTTATAACTTAATTAGCAAAACAATTCTAATTTCTAGTTAAACTCAGAATGTTGTAATCTGGACCCTCTATGAGCTTTCACTATCAACAAGTTTTTCTTGATATACTTGACATATTAAACAATTGATATTCTTCTCAGTAACTACTGCAGTACTTCACCTTATATTTGCAGTCAAAATTAATGACTCATTTAACCTGGAATTCACAAAGAAATATCCATAACTCGATCTGTCTCAATATCTTTTTCAGATCTACCCGGCAGGTTCATCAAGGCAGTGTGACTTGCCATTGTTGCATTGTCAGCTAGAAAAGCCCAGGCTTGGGGACCTCATGTGAAGACTGGCCATGCAGCCCTGGAGGAAATCCCCCAGAGGGTGAGATATTATCACACCACTGCTTGTGTATTTCCTGTTTATGACAAACAGTAGGATTTAACTTGCTAGGAAGTTGGGGGGGTGGGGAATGTTAGCTCTCAATAAATCAGTTGACATCCTCACTTGTTGTTTTGAAATGTTTATTGTTTCCTGCTTATATTTCCAGAAGATTTGAGAATATTTCCATACCAAAGTTCTGATGAAATCGCAAAGGAATATGTATTAAAATAAATTGATAACAAATACAATGTTGGCATAACCAATATTTGCTATGATAAAAATGTGACCAGGAAAAGGAGGATAAATTATGATTAGATTTCCTATCACCATAACCATGATAACAGGCTATATTTTAATTGTCTATTTATTGCCCTTCTTTAAATTGCAAATGTCTCACATATCAATCATCTTGAGGGTCTTCTTTTCATTAATATTTATCCGCAGATCTGCAAATGAAGTATTGAACTGTTTTGAATTTTAGTATGGATTGTTTTATTTACGGCGTGTCGATTTTTATTTTAGTAGCCAGCCAAGCCAATATTTTTCTGTCACAACAAACAATTTATTTATATATTTACTATTTTCTCAGGTTTTCTTGTCCGGTAATATAAGGATGTCTAAGATGGCACTCTCTACGATTAACCGCAGTGACCCCCGGCAGATGGTGATGGATCTGGTGTCGGTCATCTTCACCAGGGAAGAGATGGCAACTTATTCCTTGACCGGCGCAAAGTCAAATGCGAACAAGACTGGTGAATGCAAGCCGCCAATTGACCAGGAAAAAATAACCGCAATACAAGGTAATGTAGTGTAATTTCTCAATTTCTAACTCTCATGTATTATTTCTTTAATTTAGTTCTCGAAGTTAATTGCTTTGTGTGTGCAGTTACATCTACCTTTCTTTGATTGTTTCAAAATATTTAAATATCCTAGTAAACCTTCTAAATCAATAACATCCAGGTTGGACCATATTATGGGGCAGAGCAGATATTCTAAGTTAGCTAGCATAGCTTTGTTTAATGAATTTGTCTTGTAAAGCTGACTGATCATTTTGGTAGCCTATTGAACAAGTTGATGCTATTTATATTCACGCAGAATATTACAACAGTTATTTTATCATCTTTCAGGCGGTGGTGTCTGGTAATGTATATCTGCCAAGACGAGTACAGAACATTATCCGGAGTGATCCCCGAAAGATGGCCATGGATCTAATGTCAGCTTTATTCACAAGAGCTGAGATGGCTACACACACGCTGACTGGTATGGAGTCAAATACTGGACCTGATGCAGACGTAAAACCACTCATTGAATCAAGACAAGATAACTGCTATACAAGGTAAATTGTTCTTGTCTTTGAAAATATCTCGGATCTTTTATCAGTTGTATGTATTGTGACAAAAACATTTTGAGCGCTTAGCATCCCATAAGCCAGGTATTCAAATTAAATTACCCCGCTATAATAAAATGCTGTAATACTTAAATAAGGAGCCAATCAAAGTAAAATTGCCCAAGTATTAAACTTGGTTACCGACAAACTTGCAGCTGCCTATTTGACTGAGTATATAAATTGGGGTTCCAAGCCTTTGGCAAGTTTAATGCATTTCTTTTCTGCATTGCAGCCCTACTTCTAAATGTCTTTTAATGATGTGCTAATTAAATATTTTCTTTCACCCCTTTCGCTAAAGTACTACCAAAAGAAGTTTCCTGGCAAGGATAAGATATACAGGATTCTATGAAGGCCAAACTGAATGGCGAACAGAAGTGCTACAGACGGAAGGAGAAGCACAGAGAGGCTCCCCACATCATTCCCCAGTGACAACATGGCACACTGATATTATGTCATTCTAATATGTACCCTCTATATTTATGTGTATCCTGCGTTATTTTGTATACAATAAAATGTCCGTATGCATGGATTGGCTTCTGTTAAATATCTTCATGGGTAACATGTCTTACATGTTACGTAATAGTACCTGTGTGTTATCTGAACATTACTGATCAGTTTCTGTCCAGTACACAGTAATTATTTGATCAGTACTGTTTAGAGAGCAATCACTGCTGTTCCATGTAGTTGCTGTATGAGGTTATTCCTTTAAAAACTTCAGGACGCTGTGTATGTGCCAGGACTTCAGCGATACCAGGGACCAGAAGCGAGTTGACCTGATCCATTTTATTTACTTAACTCCACATTTAAAGGTTTCACCCCATTTTCAGAAGAGTACCCTGAAAATAGCTATGGAATATTGCTGAACTTCATAAATCATGCTACAGGACAGTCCTATAGGATTCAATAGGACAGTCCTATAGGGTCCAATAGGACAGTCCTATGGGATTGCTGTGGGAAAATGTCCTACAGGATCCCATAAGATTTTGCCTATAGGACTGTCCTATAGAACTGTCCTGTTAGATCCTATAGGACTGTCCTATAGGACTGTCCTATTAGATCCTATAGGACTGTCCCGTAAGATCCTATAGGACTGTCCTATAAGATCCTATAGGACTGTCCTATAGGACAATCCTATAGGACTGTCCTATAGGCAAAATCCTATAGGACTGTCCTATAGGACAATCCTATAGGAATCCTATAGGATTTTTTGGTAAGGGTCAAACTGTGTAAACTGTAAACTGTGCTCACAAGTTCACCCAGTTTGAACCACATCATTTGATAGTTTATACCCCGATAAACCCGCAAAACGCGAAAGTCAATCCTTAACTGTTTATCAGCAGTCGCAATGATATATCAGGCATCCGACGACGACGTGCACTTCCAAAATGTGACTCGAACTTGAATATCATGCAAAATTCACCATCTTAATTTAGATTATACCGATACCAGATTTTATCTCCTATGCTAAAATCCATAGGGGGGGGGGGGGCGGGGGGGTGAAGCCATCAATCAATTCATACGTAGGTCAAGTAATTCAATACAGTTTTTCTGATGAACAATGGGTTGAAAATATGACCTTTGATAAGTGCTAAAGTGCACGTGCCTTTGCTTTGGACCGTACATTCGGTGACCTTCACCTTGACCGCCCTGAATGGACATTTCTGTTTCAGTCGGACATTGGTTGATATTTTCTTCCAAATACTCAGTATCATACAGGTTAGATACAATAAAATAAATTGTCTATGAGAAACACCGTTTATGTCTTATTTCACGGATTTCGTTTCACTGGATATTTGACACTGATGAGTGATTCCTTTCGTCTTGCTGCAAAACGGACCGTGGCGAGCTTCGCATGTTTTGATGACGTAATGCGAAACTAAACCTCGAAAACATTTGCTCGTTTAGTTTTTGCAAGCCTTGTTTGCTCTTTGTAATGGTTCCCGACTGGCGCCAGGTAGTTTCTTCGCTCGGCTGCTGGTGCAAAGCCAACGGGCAAAAACAGTCCATATGAAGGAATTGAATGCTAACACGCGGTCCTCAGACGGAAGTACACGAGGGCGAAAATGAAAACCTGGGACGTTTGGATATTATTTAGCAGATGAATTTGATTCGGATTCGTTCATAATTAGAATGACAAACATTTTTCCGTAAGACAGCACATCGCGGAAAGAGAATCAAGCGGTAGCAGGCCTCCCAGAGTGGCATAAAATCATAAAATTTTGCCAAAAATGAGTAAACAGAATAAAATAGCATAAAATCTTTTTAAAAATCATAAAATCACACATTTTTGTTGGGGAAAAATTGTTCAGCTGACGAACTGCTCTTAAAATCCCCGAAATCTGGTATTGGGCATGCCCACGCGTTCCAATTATGTACATATAATGTTGTACAATAACTGGTTCTTTGTTGGGCTTTTTGACTTTTACATTTGGATCCAATGCGAGATGTTTCTTTTTGCTTTACATTCCTTCACCAGAAAGTCAACGAAAATATCCCTCCTAAATTTGCTGTCCTCTCGTAGCCTCTCTTTTCCTTCGTGTGGGTTGTTGTCGTTGGTCATAATTCTTTACGAATTCCAATCATTAAGACTTGTTGTTATCAACGTGTTAGCGGCATGAAGAGTATATAGAAGCATTGATCCCACCAACCCACGTCCTTTCGTGTGATTTCCACCATCCATGCGAAGTTGCTAAACTACGAATTCGAAGGTTCTTCCAAGTTCTCGAATTCGCAGGCTGCTAAAACATATATGCCGGCGACCAGGTTATTAATGAGTGTCGAATACGTGGTGTTCATTCCTCACTATTGTCCGATATTATTCTTATAAATTGGTTCGTCCTTGAGCGAAAGTGACGACACGATGCATGTGATTCTAGAAGCCCTATCGGACGAAAGTCCCTCCGAACAAAATCACCTTGTGCTTGATCAACATCAAGAAAATAATGCAATAAAAACATTTCTGGCTGGCTTAGTTTCAAAGCTGCTCACCTCCATCGTAGCTATGCAGGTTGCTTGTTTTCCCCATCTCGTAATGAAAATACGATTATCGCGCACTTTCCTTTAGCTTTGCGCTTTTCCTGGCTTGAATGTTGTTGAGAGAACGACATTATAGGCGAGCGTATGGCAAGCCGTTTTACTTTTTATTCAGTATTTGTTGATAGCCTCAAATATTTGCTGATATCATGAAATATTTGCCTATATCAGCAAATATTTGCTGACATCATCAAATATTTAATGATGTCACCAAACCATTTGATGATATCAACAATTGATTTGCTGATATCAGCAAATACGCTTTATTTGTTGATATCAGTAAATGATTTGCTGATATCATCAAATCATTTGCTGATATCAGCAATTGGTTTGCTAATATCATCAAATGATTTTCTCATATCAAAAAATACTTTATATTTGATGATATCATTAAAAAAATATCATTATTACATACTTTATATTTGATGATATCATTAAATATGGTGAAAGGTCAAAGTAGGAACCATAACATTGAAGTCTCCCTGTTCAGAATGACAATAAACTTCCTCAAAGCGCATGCTCCGTTTTACAGGCTCGCTCCACTATTTCTGCTCCCATCAACAGAGGTTGACCATCACGTCATGGCCATTAATCACTGTGGAGGGCCTACCTCGCAGACGAGTTTCTGTGTACATCCGACCGGACCCCCCTCCTGCAAGGTCAACATAGATATAACACAGAATTGAAAAGTGATCAGAATGTTCGCCAAATAGCACTTGAGATCAGGCTGAGTTTACAGGGGACATACTTAGATAAATAACGTCATACAACTGTTTCAATCTGTACCGGCTTTTAGGACTATTTGATTACACAAGTACCCACATCATATAAAGATCAAAAGAAGCCATATGACTTTATTGAAGCTTGGTTAGTTCTGTCTCTATCGTAAGAGCTTTGTCTCCTGTTACGGGTCATAGAGATTAATTTAGTGTTGTATGTGCGGCTATGCCTTTTCTCCTGCCTTAAAAGCTAACCAGTGATGGAGTACGACAATCGGTTCCGCCTTAATATACCATGCTGCTTGCTGGCCGGCTTTTCTGAAATCATTGCAACTCCCCTTTCGCCTCTCCCCTTTATACTCAAATGCTGATATAATGAATTTGTGTATACAGGCCAATAACTTACGATAGGAAAGTTTATCTTCTCTAATGTATATTTATTCGAATGCCCTTATATTTATGATTCTATTTGTCATTTATTAGCATAGTTTGGCGTATAGTATATACTAGAGGTTTGATAGCGGCGGCTATTAAACATATTCGCTACATCACTCAAACCACTGTAGTTGCCTTTTATTGTTATTGTCTGATTCTTTAAGTAATAAATATTGCATGTGATTTGTCGGTAGAGAGCTTTACCAGCAGGTATAAATTATCAAACAACAGGATGAGAAGGGAGCAGGCATTAACGTTTAGGCTTATTTTCACGTGCCGCCATATTTAATGATATCAGCTTACTTTTTATTAAGTCCAAAGGAAGCATTCGACATTACAATGTCCACAATAATACGATTTTGTCCACTATAAAGGGGTGCACATCTTCATCCGTCAGGTCCATGGAAAGCTTCTTCTTGGTCACGTAGGCGTTGTCGTGAGCAACGCTCGGAAAGTCCCGAATATAGCCGGTGGATGCCGACGACCACACTCCTCTCCGTTTTGTAAAAGATCCCTCCATCCGGAAAAATTGGGGCCTCCTCCAATCTTAGTCTCCAAGGTTATGGAAGGTAACTTGCTCCTCCGGGCTGGTATAAGCCAGTAATGCCAGCAGAGCCCTCCAGTGGATGAGAACTACAGCGGACGATATGAGTCGCAAGGAGAAAACATCAGGGACTGGCAATCCTACATGCTTGCATAGCTCCTCCATTCAACGAAGGGAGGTAATCTGAATTGTTGACCGCATGGTATCGCGTCAGCTCTATTCAACACTTGGACCAGTCCTTCAGGAGTACATTGTGGCCCGAGAATCCAACCAGCCAAGGTCTTGAGAGCTGTCCAGCGTTTTTCATTTAGTGACTGATCGCCAAGTTACACAGGTGTAACTGGATCCTGGAAGAGAGCAGGGAGATGCTCTCTAAAAGCGTGTTGCTTGCGTTTTCGAGTCCAAAATCCACAGTCCGGCATTGGACAGGAAGATGATCTGGCGTTGGCGGTCTTCGCCTTTCTGGTCTGTCGGATAACTCAATAGTGTTGCTTCTCAAGGATGCAGCTGGATTCCTCCGAGATGCCACTGTTGGAATCCTCCCGGGCGACCTCACCGGCCTACTAGGTAACATGATAGGGTCTTTTCTGTATGGCACGACTGGATTCCTCTGGGATGTCACTGAGAGATTTCTCCTATCAATGTGCGTCCCGCTTACACGGAACATGGGCTCCTCTCGTCTCCCTGCAATGTGTGGCGCTGTCCCCCTGGGGCCACGTTCTCGAACTCGAATGAGGGGATAATCATGTTCTGAACTCTCGTGGCGACTACGGGGATTCACGTCACGTATCCGAGTTTTATTTGATGTGTCACCATGTCGGCTGTGATTGTTAGCGCTGTGGTGGTATGCCGTTATTCTCTCCGGTCTGTCTTGATTGGTGTATCTCGTTTCTGATTCGGCTATCCTTGAACTTCTCCGGTCCGAAATTGCCTCTGGCTGAGGAACTCCCCGCTGTTCGCTCCTCGACGATTCCTCACTTCTCCATGACCTCTCGGGACTCCCACTCTCTGATCCACTGGACTGCATCATGACCGTTCTGGAGTCCACCTGGAACAGAAAAGTGTAAGAAACATGCATACTATAAACGTTTGGATCTCGACAGAGCTGAGCGCCTGGCTCGAGAACTCTTGTCTGGGGATCCCGGGAGTGGGGATGAAGGCACTTCACATGATGAACACAGATAAATATCCATGACTCTGGCTGCCTCAGGGGTGACATTGATGCAATGTCCATGGAACCATTCCAAACAGCAGTCACATTGGATCATAAACTCCCCCTTATCAGGGCAGCGGCATTTGCAGTACACAGGTTCTGTAGCCTGGTCTGACTCCACGTCTGATCTACTATTGGCAGTAGCCTTGACCTTCTGAGTATTCTTCTTTAAACTCGCTTGAAACCTCACAATCCACTGGGGTAGGTCTCTGTCGTGACATATCTTCAGTCGGTCATGGTTGGCTGTTTTAACAACACCTCTCATCTTCACTTTACACAGGTAGAGGGCCAACTTCTCCACGATAATCCCTGGGCCTTTCCAGGGTGGACTCAATTTACGACTCTTTCCTTTGACACTAGCAGTATCAAGTACATACACCAGGTCGCCACTTTGTATGCTCTACTCAAGACCTTGAGATCATAACCTCTCTTCATGCTCGCCCGGGTCGTTTTCAGTGTTTTGTGAGCCACATCATTCGCAGAGAGCATTGCGAGAAGATTGCCTCCTCCACGTCACATACATATTCATCGAAGTTGAAGGCATTCCATCCTTGGTCCGGTGCACGGAACATAAGATCTGCAGGCTGATTAACCTCCCTACCCATCATCAGTTCATTGGGTGTGAATCCTGTCTTGCGATTAACCGACGAGCGAAGCGCACCTGCCAGCTGTGCCAAATATTTATCCCACTGGCTTTGAGACTTATTTACAAAGCATCGGACAGTATCCATTAGGGTACGATTATAGCGTTCCACTTGGCCATTAGCCGAGGGTCGGTAAGGGGTTGTCCTGGCCTTGCGTATCTCCAACTTGTCACAATCTGCTCTAAAGAGTTTACTGTCAAAATTACTCCCCTGATCTGTAAAGATTTGAAGAGGGTAACCAAACCTGCTGAAAAACATGTCTATTGCAGCTCGGGCTGTCTCTTCTGCAATCTGTGATGGGGGTGGGATGCATTCAACCCATTTGGTAAACTGGTCAACCATTACTAATATATATACATTTCCCTCCGCCGTTTTGGGAAGGGGTCCTAAAAAATCCAAATGAACACGTTCCATGGGCATACTGGCGTGGTACGATGTCATACTAAATTTGGCATGCTGTGTGGGCTTCTTGCTTCGATTGCAGGCCTAGCAACTAAGGACGAAACTTTTGATATCACGGGACATCCCATACCAATAGTACTTTTTCTTGATTTTCGATCTTGTACGGTCTATGGCCTGATGTCTCGCTGCAGGAATGTCATGATTGAGTTTGAATATCTCATCCTTCAGTGTGGCAGGGATGATCAGAAAAGTATCCCGCTGTTCATCAATAGGCTTCCTCCACAATACGCCTTGTTCGTCCAAGAAAAAGAGATCTCTATTAATCCAGTATTTCTTGGTGTTGGGACTGCTGGTAAAAAGGGTTCCCTCTGTCGGTTCCTTATTGGTCCTTAACCAGGACAGTAGGATCTGAAGGTTAGGATCAGAAGCTTGTTTCCGGCAAATATCCTCGGCATAATAGTCCGATGAACAAAAGCCTTGATTTATATTCACAGAGGATGTCTGGATCCATCTGCACTCCTGCATCAAGGGTACCATAGGAGAATTCAAAAGTGTGACCTGCGGACAATCACCGGAATGCTCGATTCTGGGCTCTCTCCCCATCCCACCTGGATCCCATGGCATTTCCTCGGAGGGAATCGTGCTCTTGCCAGAATGTTGGTCATATGCCTCAGGACCTACAGTTGCAGACTTATCTAGGTCTTTGTCTTGACGGCTATCCACAGAAGTTGAGTGAGGTGGATCCTGGTGCTCCCAATCACCAAACCGTACAAGTTCATCATCATACCGTACAGCTGCGTGGTTCTGGCCAACGGAAAAGCTTCATCCACTACTTCTTGAAAGCTTGCCCAATTCTTGTGGGCCTTGGTACAGTATCGGCACCCTCCACATGGGAGCTCATCTAAGTTAACATCCAATCGGAAACTGGGGCACGGCCCGTTCTCATGGAGTCGAGGCATCGCATCTGCATTTGTATGCCGTTTCCCTGGGCGGTGTTGGATAGTCAGGTGATATTGACTCAGTTCTTCGAGCCATCTGGCTAGTTGTCCCGTTGGATCTTTGAATCTCAGTAACCAGGTTAAAAAGCTGTGATCAGTCCTCACAACAACAGCTCGTCCCAACAAAAACTGGCGGAATTGTCTGGTAAACCGTACCACAGCAAGCAGCTCTTTCCTGGTTGTACAATATTGTTGTTGCTCAGGTGTAAGCGCCATACTTCCATATGCAATAACTCGTTCAGCACCAGCTTGGACTTGTATTAGCACCGAACCAATGGCGAAGTTCGAGGCATCGGTGTCTAGAATGAATGGATCTGTGTTGTTGGGCAAGGTAAGTACAGGGGCAGTGATCAATCTCTCTTTGATAGCCTCAAAAGCACTCTGCTGTGCCGTATCCCACTTACATGATCGTTTTCCCGTGATCGCATACAGTGGGGTTGCTAGCTTGGCATAATCTTTGATGAAAGACAGGTGGTAATTTGTGAAACCAAGGAACTTTTCCACATCTCTAGTGCATCGAGGTGTGGGCCATGCCTCGGCCACCTGTGTGTGTTCTCTACTCATCATCATTGTGTTCTTACTGATGTTCCGGCCCACAAACTCTGTCGCTGAAATAGTTCACATTTCGAGGATTTTAGCTTGAGTTTATGATCCGTAAGACGGTTAAAAACCCTTCTCAGGTTGTCAAAGTGGTTATCCACATCCAAAGCCAGAACTAGTATGTCAACCAAAAATGCCAAAACTATGTTCCAGTTGAGTCCCCACAGAACCAGATTCATTTTAGTGAATTCAAAGAGCCCATGCTTGGTCAAAAACGCAGTCTTTTTCCGGTCTTGCTCTTGAATCTTGACCTGCCAGTATGCAGAGTTAGCATCTAACTTTGAAAACCACTCATTTCCGTGAAGAGTATCCAGGCATTCCGATATCAATGGTAATGGAAAGACGTCCTTGGTGGTGGCAGAATTCAAGGCCCTGTAATCTATGCACTATCGGACCCCTCCATCCCGCTTCCTGATGAGGACGAGAGCGGAAGCTCAGTCAGATATGGATGGTTGTATTACATTTGCATCTAAGATCTTCTTGAGATGAGCCTCTTCCTCTCCTGCGAAACATGCTGGTGTCCTCCGCATCCGCTGCTTAATCGGAGGAGCAGTGTCTGTGTCTATGCAGTGTTCTATGGCTGTGAAGTTACCAAGGTCGAACTCGTCTTTTGCAAATACATCTTCATTGCCCCGTAATGTCTTGGCCAGCCTTTGGCGAACTTGAGGCTGCAGATGTATAGATGATCGATCAAACAGCCCCTGTAGATGTTCTGGCACTATCACTAGTGGTTCCGGATCAGCCTCTAAAACATCTGTTTCAGTAGTTTGACGAACTTCTATGTCATCTACTTCCTCGGACTGGTTCTCTTGGAGCACACTTAAGACTTCCACTGCTTTGGCAATGACTATGTTCCGCTTTAATACGATGCTACGGCCTGTAGTGTTCATGAAACAAACTGCAGGTTTGGTGCCGCCCGTTTGAAGAGTTCTGGGCACCAGAACTTTGAGATCAGGGACCGGTTCAACCATGTAATCAAGCATTTTCTGGCTTATGGAACAATTCAATCGACGTACTGAATTAGGCGGGACCACTACTCTCTTTGTAATGGTAACCTTCAAAACCCGAGGTGGTTGACCAGCTATCCCCATGATCATGGTTATGATCTGATTGCCAATCTGCAGTAAGCCCTTGCACATGTCCAAGGACGCCTCGTGTAGCCTGAGGAAATCTAAACCCAACAACATGTCATCTTCTATGGGGGCAACGAACATCTGTTCGATGAAGTCTCT
Organism: Hanleya hanleyi; assembly: GCA_036873755.1. Taxonomy (NCBI): domain Eukaryota; kingdom Metazoa; phylum Mollusca; class Polyplacophora; order Lepidopleurida; family Hanleyidae; genus Hanleya; species Hanleya hanleyi. The sequence goes on from JAVTVY010048786.1 coordinate 217,730, forward strand.
GCCACCTAATTTTACGTCCACCGGTCCAATGATGAAACCTCCCATCCTCATCTCCCTTCCTGCAGCATACATTGTTACTTCCTTTAGCTTGGGTGGTTTCACCTTCATGGCATGGTAAAGCCGATCAGATATTATGGACACTTCTGCTGCGATATCCACCACAGCTTGTGTGGTGAGGCCCTGGATCTGTATGGGTACGCGAAACATTGAGCCAGAGCGCAATTGGCATATTGTGATTTGTTCGTCACTGCTCTGATCTTTCTCAGTCCATTAGCAGGTTACATATACCAGCATCCACTTCCCACCCACTACTATCGCTAAATGGATCGCCAGCAATGTACTTCACATCCACCATAGACTGGGCCTGGTGGTCGAGCATGGAATCTTTAGCTTGGCAATCCCTCTCCTCAGTTTCAAGCTCAGCGTCGTCTGAAGATGGAGCGTCTGTTACGGTCTCCATGATCCGAGATAAATTGGGTGAGACCTTAGTGTTCGGTACGGATCGGGCTTATGCCTCTCTGCACGACCCGCTCTCGTTTAACGACGGTGTTTTGCCAAAGGTGACTTTTCGCTCCCCTGTCGGTTTATTGCTGGGAGAGCTTGAAGGACAGTCACGTCGCATGTGACCCATGCTTCCGCAACCAAAACATTGAAGTGAGCCACTACGGGATGGTGAGGGTGAATTGCTAGATCCACGTCGACGTCCTGATAACGCAAATGTGATTTTGCGCACTTCAGCGGTGAGAGACCGGAGGTCAGTGGCCAGTGTCTCGACTTGATCTTCTAACTTGCCTAATCGGAGTCCTGATAACTGTGCATTGTCTCTTCTGTTAATTCCATCAGGGGGCGCACTTCTTGGATCCCTAGCATCGGCCGAACCACTACAATCCGGTCTTGGGGGAAGGTTGGAACCTGAATTTTCCCATTCTCCCTGGATGAGATTGTTATTATTCTCATGAGGAGGGCGGGTGCTCCTGGGTGGGGGTCCCGTCAAAAGAGCACTCGCTATAATGTCATCTATCCGACCAGCGAGAACATTGCTCTGTGTCGGCTGACTCGATGGATCACCAGCCTGAACTTGATTTTTGTCAGGTAGCGATCCTGCTACTTCAGAAGGATCGCGTCCCGCTCCATCCATATTAGGTTCAAAGTAAATACAATCAAGCAGTTGTTGTGTGAGCTTGATGTGAGGGACACTGCTAAGTGTGTCTTCAGTTAGATTGCCCAACACTTCACGCTGGCGGATAATAGCTTCTGCAGTTTTCTTAGCTATCCCAGGTAAACCTAACAATGTGTTGTAATCACATACGTTCATCTTCACTCTGGGCGAAGTCATCGTGAATTCCAAATAAAAGAACAGCACCAGGAATCACCAATGCCGTGGTAAATATCAATAGAAACCAATGGACGGCCTTCAGATCAAACGGAGGAACAGTTCTCACAGGATATACAGTACAATGGGATTTGAACAATAACAATTTGAAACAGTATAATGCCACGTTTAGGTAAACAATTGCACTCTGTGCTGCCAACTGTGACAACAATAGGTGGTTACAGTGTATAGGTAATGTTTAGAGAGAACCGAATTGGTTGTAGTGTAATGTCAATCTTGACAAAAATACAATTACAGTGTATCGGCCATGTTTTGAGAAAAACACAATTTGTTCGAGTGTATTACCAATCGTGACAAAAGTAATTTCTTAGTGTATTGGCGATGTGTTGAGAAAAACACAGATTGTTGCAGTGTATTGCCAATCTTCATAAAAATAATTTCTTACAGTGTATTGGCGATGTTTTGAGAAAAACACAAATTGTTGCAGTGTATTGCCAATCTTCATAAACATAATTTCTTACAGTGTATTGGCAAGGTTTTGAGAAAAACAATTTGTTGGAGTGTATGGCCAATCTTCATCAAAATAAATCCTTACAGTGTATTGGCAAGGTTTTGAGAAAAACACAATTTGTTGGATTGTATGGCCAATCGTGACAAAAATAAATTATTACAGTGGAATGGTGAATTGCGAGACACAAACAATGTATTTCAGTGTGTGAGCAATTCCGTTACGAAAATTTATTACAGTGTATTGTCACCCTATGACAAAACAATAAGATCAATGGAGTGCCAAATATGTTGGCAAGAATAGGTAATTACAGTGTATTGGTGAATTGCCTGAAAACAGCGATTGATTACAATTAGATTGGGGTCAAATTTCTTGACCAAAACAATGCATGCATGAACTCACAAAAAGAGCCGGGAACAAACAAAATGAATCGATATATTTCCCGCTATCTATCGACGGGAATAATAAATTTAATGCATTGGAATATACAAATCAGGAGAGAGCAGCTTAATTCCAGCCGAAACGACAACAGCTCACACGTGGGAACAAATTTCTAGGTCAGAAATAGAAACGTGCGAAAATTCAAACAGCCGTGGGCGAGCTGATGATCGTGGCTGGAAATAGTATTGGTCCCGCTAGAACAGGGCAGCCTACATGTATTTCGGTTCACCCGTGTCCTGTAAGCACAAATTATTGATCAACTCTCCTCCTCAAAATTACAAGGATTTATATGTCAGTGGTACGTATGTTATGTGTAGATAACACTCAGTTCCGTGGAATGTCTTTTCACAGAAGTTGTACACTCACATTTGGTGTGAAGTTTCACTTTCAAACCTGTATCTCGCCTGCTCTGACAATTTTCAAATGGCGGGAGTTGGGCAAACACACGTGGTTCGTGGTATGCCTGCTCTTCGATCTTATGATGCCGGAATCCGCGTCCAGAATCTTTCAGAAGCTCGCAGTGCCAATGTAGTAAACCTTAGCTTACAATTTATGAAGTCCAAAGGAAGCATTCGACATTACAATGTCCACAATAATTAAGATTTGTGTCCACTATAAAGAGGCGTACATCTTCATCCGTCAGGTCCATGGGAAACTTCTTCTTGGTCACGTAGGCGTTGTCGTGAGCAACGCTCGGAAAGTCCCGAATATAGCCGGCGGAAGCCAACTACCACATGATTTGCTGATATCAACAATCAGTCGATTTGCTGATATCTGGAAATGATTTGCTGAGATCATCAAATCATTTGGTGATATCAGCAAATCGACGGTTTTGCTGATATCAGCAAATGATTTGATGTTATCAACAAATGATTTGATGATATCATCAAATCATTTAAAGATATCAGCAAATATTTAATGATATCAGCAAATGCCGAATAAAAAGGAAAAAGGGCTTGCCATACGAGTGGGTAGACTCCTCATTTTCAAAATTTAATCACCCCTACGAACAAAAGGATGCAGCATGGCTATTTTTAGTCTTTCTGGTCTTAGAAAGGTATTTCTGCATGTTGTCCTCATATACCTGTGTGCAGTCGTCATGGAAACAGCAATGTAAATAATCCCACACAAAGCTTCATGGTTTTTACATGAACACACGCAATACGAGTGGTCGACATTCTTTCGAGGTTGACATTCATTATTCTGTGGAAAACGGATTGAATTTTTTTTGGAAGAATGGACAGCATTTCGTCTGCAAAAGACTTGCTTGAAATTCGTATTAGCTTTGAAAAGTTGGAAGTATCTCCAACGAAACGTCAGCTCCACATCAATAGTTGTTATCCATATAATAGCTTTGGTATGCATATAATAATTTTACGCGGAAATTAATTATGGATGGCGGCGGCCTACTATATGTAGACAGAAGTTATCTCGCTTCAAAGTACATTAAATTAATACATATTACTCAAATAATCCACTGACTAACACATGAATGGATGAGCACATCTATTGCAAACAACTCAGTGTTACTACTGAAACCTCATGACATAGATCACATATAAATTATAGGGATTCAGTAAGCCATGACGTGTGGTTCAAAAACCCATGATCTTGACTGGCAACCGCCAGAGATCAATACATTTCGTAGGAAAGGGTGATCATATCAGTGAAAGTTTCCCCATTTCTCATGAACGGGAAATTCTTGAGCCTCTTCGTATAATCCCGCTTTATTTTCATCAATCTCTCTCTCTCTTAATTGCGGGGAATATTTTTTACCTCAATCTACATACATGTATTTGTCAATGTGAAACATTATAACATCAGAGTTTATGATTTAAGCTCATGGAGCGCGCGAGAGAGAGACAGAGAATTAAATTTATCTTCGCGCATTGGGCGTGTGTTTCGCGTGAGCGATAACCTACAAGTGTGGTGGGAATATTGAACGGCGTAATCTGACGGTTCAAGTGATCCAGTATACTGAGCAGCACGGAAGAACTTGATATGACGGGTAAAAAGGGTCTTCTGAAGCTGGTTCTTTTGGATAATTGTGGTCGTTGTGTTACCTAATACAGCATTTTTGTTAAGCTCAAGGTTTTCCCGGCGTTGGTTATATTTTCAGCCCACAGACAGATTGCTGCTTGGGAAGATTCGAAATTGTGATCAAGGGTCATTTGAAAACAATACACTCTTAGCAAGTTGCTTTCTGTGCATATTTGGTGAACCACTCTTCTCGGTAGTTTAGACAGGTTCGTGTCAAGTTGGAGCCTCTTTGATTTAACCTTTCGTCCGAACCGTCAAATGTAAAGTTACAATGGCTGACTTCTCTCATCTCCCATAATTTTAGCATTTTTTTTAACCACAAAGCACATGTTAAATGAAAATCTAAATAACGAAATGTTATTTCTGAATCATTTATCGTCATGCAAAATGGCGGAGAATATGAATCAGATGGATGAGTATTTTAAGTATCTCATTCCATTTGAGAAACGTCTGTTCAAAGTTTCTCAAATTTGGCGATACACATCGCATGCTGATAGCAAAATAAGAGCGTAGCGTGCAAAATCTATGGTGTTATGTTTCGTAACTTGTGTTTGATTCCGCTTAACCCGGGGCTAGGGGCCGTATGAACCCATGTACTTCAAGATCATCATGGTGTTTATATGAACATCACAGTCAAAGCGCGATGGAGATACATCATTCTCTAGACGACAACGAATATCATATGGTTTAAGAATACTGATCAGCGATACAGTTTTGATATTTTGGAATATCGTGATGTCTTGCCAGCACCATTGAAAACTGTTGATCGCTTCCCTCGTGCAGGAAACTAGCCTATGTTTATGTATACTATGATTGTCTTTTTGAATTTGGTGCTAATGCTGGAATATAGAATAGGTCTTTGGATTATGAACGCGGATATTCTTTAATGGACGACGACTGAATAATGAATGACGGACGAGACGCCTACAATTTCCCCTGGAAGTACACAATTAATGATAAATATACTGGGCCATGAGAGAATGCTTCAAGCTGAGATAATGAAAAGGAACATATTCTTGACTAATAACGAGCAATGGCATGTATTTTCAAATACTGAAAATGATTACATCTTGTTTACAACGTAATGTTCCCGTCCTCTAAATATTTGTGAAGACTCGTTTTAGGATATGAGAAACAAGAGTAGATAGAGTCCTCGTGAATACTGGCGTTTGTCTTTTACACCAAAGCGAACAAACTTAATGCATAAAATGTAAAATAAGCAGATTTTAAAAGAAAATGTAACTTGTTTTCCGTATCCATGACGTCACTGTGGCGTCATGACAACAAACATTGTAAGTTTGTAATTTAGAATAGAGTAGGTGTCATATATAGTGTGGACGGTTTAATGTCTAGGGTACATGTATCAACGATTTTCAGGAGATATGTAACCACCTCCAATCAGGCTATGATTCAGCCAAGGTCACCCAGGTGAGATACACGTATGGATGTGTGGAAGAATTTGACACTTTAATTTCAAATGATTTCTTGATAATGAGCAGATTCGGATTTATCACAACCTAATTATCGTAAGAAAACTTGGCACAACCGTGCAACTGGGAATTCCATGAAAACAATTGGTCAAAACATGAAAAGCAAACAACTTTTCGTGACATTTGCTACATTTGGAATATCTGGTCACGTGGGGTGTAGTTTACGTATATCGAAAGAAGTTTTGTGTAAAATGCAACAGTTGTGCTCGAATACATGTGAGGATTACACGTTCATATACAATTTATCAACATCTTCTGGTAAAGTTACTTCAAAATTCGATTATGTATCACTGCTCCCCAACTCCCCCCAAAATATTCAGAAATGTGAATTCACAGAATATGTGGGCGACTGCAGATGATGATTGGTTGATCATGTTAACAAACCCCAGGGTGAGAACAACAGAAGAAAACATGATGTTCTGATGTTCACTGTCGTTTAGGACATGTTGTACCTTTTTGTACAATGGGGTGCGTAAACGCGAAAACTAAGCCTCTTTTGGGGGTTCTGCCGCTCGCATAAATATAAATCAACCTAAATGGAAGCCGAAATCGTCATCTTTCGACGAAATTGACTTCTCCGCCGACCACCAGCGCAGTTACTAGGTGGAAAACAAAAACTTAGAGTTGAAGCCCTTTCCAATATACTCTTTCAAACTGGAATACGCGTGCGCTTCAGTGCTCGTTTCTGTTATCCACTCGCTCGAACTAGTGAAGTTTGAGGCATTCAAATTTGCCCAAAAGTAACGGCAATAGGTTACCGTTTTAACACTTAATTGGACTGTTTTTATGAGAACTGCATGTTCACTCGTCAGACTGGTCAAATTTGTATATATTTCACGTTCATCTGGTATTCATGTGATTGTTTAATGGACATTTATAATTAAAATTTAAAATTTTAATAAATCATTGCATAATAATATAGATCTACTGGAAGATAGAGCATTTTCACAAAGTGGATGTTATTATGTTTTCGTGAGAAACGGTTCCACCGGCGCCGCGTCTTTATATGTGAATATCTTTAAAACCAATTTCCGGGTCAAACTTTGCGTACTATCTCCTTACGTCTGGGAAATTTGTCTGGTTTTGTTTTTTTGACCGCTTTACACCACTGGGTTTGATTTCTATTAAATTGATTATAATGGTCTTGAAGGATAGTCAAAGTGCTGAAAAGTTTTGAAGTTGCTGACATAACTTTTTGTGATATGAAAATTTACATATTCGATTAATGATTTGTTTCAAATTGTTCTATTCTCGGTTGCCAAGTAGAAATATATCATTGCAGACATAATAATTCACTTTCAGTGCAAACCCAATGACCGTAGATGTTGACATCTTCATACATAGAAACCTATCAAATATATATGTACACAGTGTTGGGAATGTGGAATTTTAGTGTTTGTTATGAGAACAAAACCAATGACAGTGCTTATAGTATACATGCAATCGGCAATGAACTGGGATATGTTTTAGCTGTACTTATATGTTTGTGCCAATATTTGTAGTCTGCAGGTGAGATATTTTCATGGGGATAGTATATTTTAATCTGAATATGCTTCAAGCTGAACAGAACATTACTTTCAAGTATCAGTGTTCGCACTTGGGTTACACCGGTGAAAGAAGGTTGTTGAGCTGTGATTAAGGAAAACTGTTGGTGTGTGGTTGAACAGGGTATGCCGATTACTAATACAAAATCAGGACACCAGGTCTTCTCATATGATGCAGACAATATCACCCCTGGGGAGGGCTGGAAATAAAGATTGTTTCAGTAACCTTTTAATACGTTATCATATTCTCATGGACTGTAAACTTTCCGACACATTGCTAGTTACTTTTTCGGTATTGGTGGCGGGCAACGCTAGAGAACGGAAGCTATCGGGGTGAAATGCAAGTCCAGCATCCTCCCAATAACGTGAACAACACCTTGCTGCTCGGATCCAGTCATGCCGGGGATGGCTCACCCCCACCCAGCCTCTCCTCTCAAACATAGGGTTTCACATAGAAAATTGTTTCGCTGTGAGACTTGTTCCTTCAGAGGACATGTACGGTATGTCCTTGCTTAGTAAAGACCAGCGCATACCCCGCGTCCTCATCTCAGACGCAATACTACCAGGGTTTAGACCCGACCTCTCTCCCTCAAGGGAATGTGCCCCACCATCTTCCAAAAATGTATTAACCCTACCAGGCCTGGGGGGGGCCATTATGGCCCCCCTACCAAACTTTCTGCACTATCTCCGGAACGGCAAAAAATGGAGAGCTGAAACTCCGTGACTTTATAGTTTATCTTATTGGGGTCATTTTGAGCCTATTTGCATAACCCCCCGAGCAGAGGATCATGGGTAAATTCAAGATGGCGGCCACGTGGGGTACCAGAAAAGTGATGTTTTTGTCATATTTCTTCAAAATTTCTGCTTTTCCGCGATGAAAAGTTGGCAAAAACTATTTTATTTCATATCACATTAATATTTGCTAATTTTTCATGCAGTTTTTGTGAAGAAATTACAAAAATAAAAAATTCGGAAAATCTAACTGAAAAATCGACCAAAAAATGCCGTTTTTGAAAATGACGTCACTGTGACGTCATCAAGGCGGCCATCTTGGATTTTTTTACATGTTCTGGTAGAGCTTGACCCAAGGGTATAGGGTAATAAGTTTCAGCCCCCTAGCTCAAGAGGTAAAAAAAATAATTAGGGGGGCCATTTCGGCCCCCCCCAGGTCTGGACAGGTCCCAAAAAGCCCAGGCCAGATAGGGTTAATGCATCACTTAACAGTCACGTTGAAGGTAAATCTCGCCTGTAACACATTCGTATGAAGCTATGAACCCCATCTTTATCTTGTAAGCACCACCGCAACCCCCCTGACCATATATATCCGAGCCATCAATTCAAGGGAGATATTTTCCCATACATACATCAGATCATTGACGTTGTGCGCAAATTAGTGATGTCCCCAACATAGAGCGCAATTTTTTATTTTCATTTGCAGCCATGTAAATCAACGTTGAGGGAGATTCTTCTTCAGTTAAGTTTCATTTATCTGAGTGAAAGCATACATAACTTGTCTAAATTCATTTTTCGCTATTTTGTTGTTCGACTCCCACCCTAGAAAAATGTGTTCACGCCCAATAGAGGCTGTGCCCAAATCTAATACCCTGTGTACACCAAATTACGTGTTACACATGTATCCTGGGAAAATGCTCAGTTCGTGTTTCACACGAATATTAATTTAGATTCAATGAAAGGCTTGTAAAATATGACCAGAAGATAATTCGAAAGTGCCAGTTCTGTCAGTTGTTTCGCTAACTGAGCTATAATCAACAAACAAGAAGTGACAATGAGGAGATTCAGATTGAATAATTTGCATTGTACAAGTCCCCCAATCAACATATTTAATGATGTCCATTACCTACATATATGCATACATACACTGAAGAACTCGGAGCTCATGACTGGCCTGCCAAATGAATCATTTTATTGTTTAATTTTTCTTTGGTTGTCTCCCGAATGACTATAATATTGGGGTCCGTTCGTCCGTCCGTCCGTCCGACATCCGAATTTTTTTTCTAAAGATCTTCTGGCACCACATTGCACCAAGCTAAGATGAGCCCGCCTGACTTTGACACGAACAATTACTTCTGAAAAACTGCACGGATTCTTTTCAAATTTGGTAAGCGGATATTTTGCCTCACGATTTGGCTAGAGATTGTTTATCCTGTTAATTCGCTAACAGGAGGTACCACCTCGGGAACAAAATCAATTTCGGATAAAATTGCATGGGTACTGGTTCCTGAGTACATCTGGTTCATTGGGGTGGGGCGAATAATCTTTTGCAATAAATTTCTCACACGTAACGTAGTGGCGTTTCTTTGAAGTAAGTTCAGACAATCCAAAGAAATCGTTTTGCATCCCGCGCATGCGTTCAACCATATCCTGTGGATGCTTTCTTGTATGTACGCAGGCATTACTCCACCTTCGTACTGCAACGTTTAGAACACAAACCCTCCCATCACAAAACACATATATGAGCACGTCATCATACGCCGTGTCAAACCGCTGACAGCCTCTAGGGATATTGCCATTAGCCTACACGTGACATCATGGGTGATGACGTTGTGGTATAGCATGCTTCTCTCCTAACCTCCATCTGTTTGTTCTTTGCAGCAAATTCTGGGATGTTGAGGGATCTCATGTGACACATTCAGCTGAAAACAGATTTTGTAGAACTGGACCCCAGATTTCTAAGCCTTGGCTACAAGTGGTGTTTACCCTATAAGCCAGAAGCAATATGACGTTCCTAACAGAACGAGACAGTATCGTGATTAGGGGACAGGTATAGGCCTTTCGATAAGCATACCTCGGTTTTTGGTGCAATAAAATGACTTTCGGTGAGGAGCTGAAGGTCGCCATACCGAATAACAGCAAACAACCGCAACGTCTCCTCAAAAGTCTTCAAGTCGTAAAGATAGCGATTATCACTTAATCCAGAGAAAATTCGCTTCTATTTCGCACTGACTATGCCACGTTTTCTGAAATTTTCATAGATTATTGATGGCTGGCCTATATCTGTTCTCTTATGAATATGACTATATGCACGCCAGGTGCTTTAAAAAACCGACCATTTCAAAGTCCGTTCTTCCTCATCCGCCAAACGCTGTATAGACGATCTTCTCACTGTGTATAGTGGCTATATAAATGCCGCAGTGAAGGATATATTTTCACCTTCAAGGAATAAAACTACAGATAACCCTAACGGTACATCATATTTAGACATATGTCTCTCGACAAATATATGTAGGTTTAATGTTTTGGTGGGAAATTTAAGCCGTCCGACGTCGAACATTACAGGTTAGTTTTTCTTGGTATTCTTGCATTTACCAGATTTACCCCATGTTGAGGCGTTTACTCCATCGGACATCCACGATGCTCATCCATTAACATCAGATAAGTTTTCTGACCTGATCTGTCATCACAGCTCCCGAGTTAGCGTATCTAAATCCGCTTGAGCCGGTGCTAGGGGCCGTGTGGATGCTTCATAGTCTCCACATGAACAGCTGCAATAAAAGCGCGGCTGAGATACTAAAGCTTCCTCCGAGAATACACCGTATTCTTGGGTAAGAATGTTATGTGCCGAAGGATGCTTTCCTGTAGAGTCACATGGTTGCTTTTTAGTCGCCATACGTCGTCAATTTTCCCACCACTTGCATATCGCTCCAATCTATAAAAATAGCCCTTGGGCTTCAATACCCCTCGGCTATCAGTTAATGTTTACACCCAGCAATCATGCATTGTATAATAGCATCAGTGTATTTTTAGAACTAGATCAAACAAAAATGTGATCTAGTAGTGTTGGCTGTAGTTCAGCTTTGGAATTCTTGGCTCTGAATATACTCTTCTAAAAATATCTTCAAAAATTTCAAGTCAATTCTAACTTAATTGCACAGGGAACATGAATTTAGAGATCTTAGACTTAACATTAGAATTTGACCTTTTAAAAATAGGTCAAGGTCAGTGACATTCTTCAATGGACTTCAGGTCCAGCCATAAGTGGTATAAATTTGGGCAATATAGATAGAATCTTTCATGGAATATTGTACTAAACAGAATCTGACTTGGACAAAATAGGTCAATGATAAAATAGGTCAAGGTCAGTCATCTTCAGCACACCTTTTGAGCATCACCAGATGTACACATAGCCTAGCTTTATTTCTTCATGTTATATCATAATAAACAGTATATGACCTTGAACAAAGTAAGTCAAGGTCATTCAACTGGGATAGGCTTCTAGTCAATCACCAGTTGCATAAGTAATATGAATTTGGAAACCCTAGCTTCAATCCTTCAAAAATACAACAAATACTAAAACGATACCTTGATAAAAATAGGTCGTCAGTCATCTTCAGTTCAACAGATGTATGCATAATATTAATTTCGAAAACCTAGCTTTATTTGTTCATGCTATATCATAATAAACAGTACATGACCTTTAAAAAATAGGTCAATGTCAGTCAACTGGGACAGACATCTAGTCAATCACGAGTTGCACACATTATATCAATTTGGAGACCATAGCTTTAATCCTTCAAAAAATAAAGCAAATATTTAAATTTGACCTTGATAAAATAGGTCAAGGGCAGTTATCTTCAGCACACCTGTGGACCTTTGCCAGAAGTATACATAGCATTAATTTGGAAAGCCTAGATGTATTTCTTCATGTTAGACCATAATAAACAGTATATGACCTTGAAAAAATAGGCCAAGGTCAGTCAACTGGGATAGGCTACTAGTCAATAACCAGTTGCATACGTAATATGAATTTGGAGACCCTAGCTTCAATCCTTCAAAAATATAGCAAATACAAAAATTTGACCTTGGTAAATTAGGCCAATGTCAGTCTTCTTCAGTACACCTCTGGACCATCCCCAGATGTATACACAGTATTAATTTGGAAAGCCTAGCTTTGTTTCTTCATGTTATATCATAATACACAGTATATTACCTATAAAAAATAGGTCAAGGTCAGTCAACTGGGATAGGCTGCTAGTCAATCATGAGTTGCATATATAATATGAATTTGGAGACCCTAGCTTTGATCCTTCAAAATATATAGCAAATATTATAATTTGACCTTGATAAAATAGGTCAGGGTCAGTCATTTTTAATAGGCTTCTGACCCTTCACCCGATACATATGTGGTATGAATTCACAGCCCTGGCTATAATTCTTCTAGAGATATCGTGTTCATATGAACAGCCACAATCAAGATACATCATTCTCTAGATGACGACTTCACAACGAATATCATCTGGATTATGAATACTAATCAGCGATACGGATTTGATATTTTTGGAACATCAAGATGTCTTGCCGGCATCATTGAAAACTGTTGACTGCTTCTCTCTTGCAGGAAACTAGCCTATGTTTATGTATACTATGATTGTCTTTTTGAATATGGAGCTAATGCTGTTATATGGAATATGGAATATGAATAACGGACCAGACGCTTGTAGTTTAAACTCGTGTACGCCTGGATTCTGCTGGTGGACAGGCTATCCCTGAGGCCGGGCCTCTGCACATCCTAACTTCATCGTGAACACAACTAAGGGAAATAATGGTAAATAAGGTTCCTCGGCCGAGTCTCTAATTCTTCGAAATGCACTAAGACCTTTTGCAGTCCAAATGACAGATATATTTCTCACAGCAAAGCAAGGTCACGACATCAAACCTTGTAATATTGCGCTTGATGATTGTTTAGCACCGAATTGTAATAATTTAAAGATTTCTAAGTGTGGGACACCTTGGATGTCTCACGTGTCCACTCTTTAATACTTCAGCTTCATTTAGTTCCGCGTTAACTGGTAATTCATATTCTTTAAATTCGTATGATGATCTTAGTTGTTCTACTACAAGCTGTATTTATTTATATTTTTATCATTTAGAAAGTGATCGTATAACAGTATTTTCATTATTTTGGGATTACACTATCTTAGAATAGCACAAATTCTAGTGCTGAAAAATTGGTCGAGTCCCGTGCGCGATTCGAACCAGCGACCCCAGAGTCAGGCATCTAATCGCCAGCACTGTATGTCGGCGATCTAAACCACTCGCCAACGGGTCTCCCACAAAATAGAAGGTAGCAGACCGGTACTCTTGAAACTGAACATTCAGTACCCCTCTGATGATCGTAATGACACAGCTCCCACAGCTGAATAGATATATTTTTTATCATTTAGAAAGTGATCGTATAACAGTATTTTCGTTATTTTGGGATTGAACTATCTTAGAATAGCACAAATTCTAGTGCTGAAAAATTGGTCGAGTCCCGTGCGGGATTCGAACCAGCGACCCCAGAGGCAGGCACCTAATCGCCAGCACTATAGTGACTCGACCAATTTTTCAGCACTAAAATTTGTGCTATTCCAAGATAGTGTAATCCCAAAATAACGAAAATACTGCCGTATTTCCTGTATGAAATGTGGTTAACAGTATGTTGGCAAGACCACCAAAAACGCCATCTTAAGGTGAATGGTCACAGAAAATCCGTTAGGAAGAAACAATTGCTTATAATTTTCAATGATGTTCTAAAAATATCAAATCCGTATCGCTGAACAGTATTCTTAATCCATACGATATTCGTGGAGATTCAAGATAAGCCGATCTTTAGACGTCGTGACCTTGCCATAGATCTTGCACGCTACACTCTTATTTTGCAATGAGCATGCGATGAGTATCGCCAAATTTCAGAAACTTTGAGTGGAGGCGCTTGGTGGTATAGCCATGTTTTGTAAGTTTCTGCCCTAATGTTTTGTGACGTTGATTAAAATCGCCACATTTAACAGAGGTTCTAGCAAATGCTACTAGGCGAATATGTATACGCCATATGCAGGCCCCACTGGAATATTGCTGTCCAGAAAGGGATAGTTTACGATGTCCAAATTGTAATAATCTCTTTTGTCATAAAGTCGACGAGAGAGACGGCCCGCTTCATTTTTGTAGAGATACAGATATAAATATGATGTCGTCAGGGCTATCTGTAGTTCAAATCCAGTGAAGGTGGATATATATCTTCTTCACTGCGTCATTCATATAGCGATTATCCAAAGCGACTATGTAGCGTTAGGTGAATGAGAAAGAACGGGCTTTGAATTGATCGGTTTTTTAAAAGCGCCTACATATAGTCATATTCATAAGAGAAAAGATATAGGTCAGCCAACATGGGTGTACAATTAGTACCCATTGGAATACCTATTTGCTGTTGATAAATTGTGTTGCCAAATTTCACATAGATAGTTTTAATGTGAAATTCAAACAACTCTAGAAACAAAGAAACATCACATGAATGATATCCCTTTTATGTAGTAGAACTAAAGAATGCTTTATGGCTTCTGACATTAACATATCTGCGATCACTTTTCTTGATCACATATCACATACACAGCTCACCAATTTCCAGTGTACGAGTTGTCACAGCGAAGCAGCTCACCAATTACCAATATATGAGTTGTCAGAGCATTTCCATCATAGCTCTCTAGATTGTGTATCTAATACCGCTTATGCCGGTGCTAGGGGCCGTGTGGTCATATCATCCAAGTTGCCACATGAACAGGTACAATAAAAGCGTACCTGAGATACAACACATATCACGAATCGTTAGATTCTTGGTATGTGCTTTAGAATAGGTTAACCGAAAGGCTATACTGTGAAGTCATGTGGCTCTGTCAGTATGTCGGCACCTCTTCCCACTTCCCTTATATGTGTTGTAATTTTTACCTGTATATGGCGAGATTCTGCTGGTGGACGTTTCGTCCCCGAGGCCCGCCCCCTGTACAGACCTTTTGGTCTTTGATATATGTTGGCATTTGTGGGAAGTTGATGCTGGGTCGACATCGGGCCTTACAGACTAGTCTTTCGTGTTAAATGCCGTCATTTTCATCTGACGACGATACAGCTCACCAATTCCCAGTGTACGAGTTGACACAGCGAAACAGCTCACCAATTACCAATATACGAGTTGTCAGAGCATTTCCATCATAGCTCTCTAGATTTGTATCTAATACCGCTTATGCCGGTGCTAGGGACCGTGTGGTCATATCGTCCAAGTTGCCACATGAACAGGTACAATAAAAGCGTACCTGAGATACAACACATATCATGAATCGTTAGATTCTTGGTATGTGCTTTAGAATTAAGTTAACCGAAAGGCTATACTGTGAAGTCATGTGGCTCTGTCAGTATGTCGGCACCTCTTCCCACTTCCCTTATATGTGTTGTAATACTATTAATGCACTTATACGGTCAAACAGGACCTGACGTAAGTAATAGCTAATTACTTAAATCTCATGGATATAGCTGATTTTCTTTTTTAAATGCATTGAAACTGGGGACACAGAAAAATAGTCGTGAGTTCAATCTTTGTCCACCCGGTGATAATTTGCTGGTTCAAAGATTCAGTGTCCGAGACATGAAATATTTACCCGAGAATATACACTCGGTCAGATAAGAAAAAGATTATGCAGGATCATATCTGAATCCACACGTATTCAATAAAATGAGTTTGGTGAGATAAAATTACAACACAAATAAGGGAAGTGGGAAGAGGTGCAGACATACTGACAGAGCCACATGACTTCACAGTATAGTCTTCCGGTTAACCTGTTCTAAAGCACATACCAAGAATCTAGCGATTCGTGATATGTGTTGTATCTCAGGTACGCTTTTATTGTACCTGTTCATGTGGCAACTTTGATGATATGACCACACGGCCCCTAGCACCGGCTAAGTGGTATTAGATACAAATCTACAGAACCATGATGGAAATGCTCTGACAACTCGTATATTGGTAATTGGTGAGCTGTTTCGCTGTGACAACTCGTACATTGGGGATTGGTGAGCTGTATCGTGGTCAGATGAAAATGACGGGATTTAACACAAAAGACTAGACTGTAAGGCCCGATGTCGACCCAGCATCAACTTCCCACAAATGCCAACATATATCAAAGACCAAAAGGTCTGTACAGGGGGCGGGCCTCGGGGACGAAACGTCCACCAGTAGAATTTCGCCATATACAGGTAAAACTTACAACACATATAAGGGAAGTGGGAAGAGGTATCGACATACTGACAGAGCCGCATGACTTCACAGTATAGTCTTCCAGTTAACCTATTCTAAAGCACATACCAAAGAATCTAACGATTCGTGATATGTGTTGTATCTCAGGTACGCTTTTATTGTGCCTGTTCATGTGGCAACTTGGATGATATGACCACACGACCCGTAGCACCGTCATAAGCGGTATTAGATACACATCTACAGAACCATGATGGAAATGCTCTGACAACTCGTATATTGGTAATTGGTGAGCTGTTTCGCTGTGACAACTCGTACACTGGGGATTGATGTGCTGTATCGTCGTCAGATGAAAACGACGGAATTTAGCACAAAAGACTAGACTGTAAGGCCCGATGTCGACCCAGCATCAATTGCCCAGAAATGCCAACATATATCAAAGACCAAAAGGTCTGTACAGGGGGCGGGCCGCGGGGGCGAAACGTCCACCAGCAGAATCTCGCCATATACAGGTAAAAATTACAACACATATAAGGGAAGTGGGAAGAAGTGCCGACATACTGACAGAGCCACATGACTTCACAGTATAGTCTTCCGGTTAACCTATTCTAAAGCACATACCAAGAATCTAGCGATTCGTGATATGTGTTGTATCTCAGGTACGCTTTTATTGTACCTGTTCATGTGGCAACTTTGATGATATGACCACACGGCCCCTAGCACCGGCTAAGTGGTATTAGATACAAATCTACAGAACCATGATGGAAATGCTCTGACAACTCGTATATTGGTAATTGGTGAGCTGTTTCGCTGTGACAACTCGTACATTGGGGATTGGTGAGCTGTATCGTGGTCAGATGAAAATGACGGGATTTAACACAAAAGACTAGACTGGGCTATTCAGAGCCAACATCAACCACAAAATGTAACATATGTCAAGACCAAGGGTCTGCCCACACAGGGGGCAGACCTCAGGGACTGAAACGTCCACCAGTAGAATTTCATCATATCTAGGTAAAAACTACCAACACATATAAGGGAAGTGAAGAGGTATCGACATACTGACGACACATGAAACTTCACAGTATAGTCTACCAGTTAACCTATTCTAATGCACATACCAAGAATCTAACGATTCGTGATATGTGTTGTATCTCAGGTACGCTTTTATTGTACCTGTTCATGTGGCAACTTGGATGATGTGACCACACGGCCCGTAGCACCGGCATAAGCGGTATTAGATACAAATCTACAGAACCATGATGGAAATGCTCTGACAACTTGTACATTGGTAATTGGTGAGCTGTTTCGATGTGACAACTCGTACACTGGGGATTGGTGTGCTGTATCGTCGTCAGATGAAAACGACGGAATTTAACACAAAAGATTAGACTGCAAGGCCCGATGTCGACCCAGCATCAATTTCCCAGAAATGCCAACATATATCAAAGACCAAAAGGTCTGTACAGGGTGCGGGCCGCGGGGGCGAAACGTCCACCAGCAGAATCTCGCCATATACAGGTAAAAATTACAACACATATAAGGGAAGTGGGAAGAAGTGCCGACATACTGACAGAGCCACATGACTTCACAGTATAGTTTTCCGGTTAACCTATTCTAAAGCACATACCAAGAATCTAACGATTCGTGATATGTGTTGTATCTCAGGTACGCTTTTATTCTACCTGTTCATGTGGCAACTTGGATGATATGACCACACGGCCCCTAGAACCGGCATAAGCGGTATTAGATACAAATCTAGAGAGCTATGATGGAAATGCTTTGACAACTCGTATATTGGTAATTGGTGAGCTGTTTCGCTGTGACAACTCGTACACTGGGGATTGGTGAGCTGTATCGTCGTCAGATGAAAATGACGGAATTGAACACAAAAGACTAGACTGTAAGACCCGATGTCGACCAGCATCAACTTCCCACAAATGCCAACATATATCAAAGACGAAAAGGTCTGTACATGGGGCGGGCTTGGGGACGAAACGTCCACCAGCAGAATCTCGCCATATACAGGTAAAAATTGCAACACATATAAGGCAAGTGGGAAGAGGTACCGACCCTTACAAACATAAACGTGGGGATTGCGTAGGGAAACTGTGGGGTATTGGTGGGGGCGTGGGGTTCGTGTGGGGCGAAGCGTGGTTTGGAACTTTCCTCATGGGGATAACGTAGGGTTTGTGTGGGGCAGCTGCCCACGGTTATGCAAATTTAGCATAAATATGGGGATTATGTAGGGCTGATGTGGGGATTATGCCGGGTGAATGGGCGAGAATTCAAAGTCCGCGTGGGGATGATGTAGGGCATAACTTTATCTGCTAAATATTCAAAGTGTAACGTGGGGTTGTTGTAGGGAAAATGAACTTCGGAGTTAATCGACTGAGTTGTTTGTAGGGATTAGGTGGGGTGGATTTTTTCCAGCGCTCGTAGACAAAGTCCAATGTAGGGAATGTGCCGGGCTGTGCTGGGCTGTGCTGAAAGTTTAAGTCCGGCGTGGGGATGATGTAGGGCAAAATGCTCGCCGTTTTCATAGCTTAAGTTAAACGTGGGGATTTTGTTGGGCAAGCATGTTTTCATGCATAGCCTAAGACGATAGTGGGGTTGAAGTGGGGCGATATTTTATTTGCACATATAGTGTGAGATAGATGTGGGGATCATGCAGGCAGACTGTGAACTCTGTTTTCTTAAAACAGTAAAGATTTTGGGCCAGTTTCAGTTCAGTAGCGTCAAAAAGACGGATACGCCAACCCACGCAGTCAGAAAACAGGTGATGGGCCATCACTTTTTTGTGGTGATGGGGTGATGGGGTCTGGTCATCGCCCTTTTAGGGTGATGAGAAAAGGTGACGACAAAATCCATCACCCTGAAAAGGTGATGAAACCAGGCCATCACCATAAAAGGGTGATGAGATCCAGTCATGATGAACGACGAGTGGCCATCCTTGGTCATCACCCTAAGAAGTTGATGAAATCTCATCACCTTTTTAGGGTGATGACAGATGAGTGGTCAGACAAGATCATCACCTTTATAAACAACTATATCCAAATAAATATTGGTTTCCTAAAATATATTTACCTCTACAAAATTTCTGTAATATATCAGTTTCATTATACTGTAAATTGATATAATTTGTAATTTTACCTGACACACGTAATAGGTATAAAAAGATTATTTTTTCGTTCACTTGCATTACTAATGGAAAATTTATTTACCCCTCACCAGAAAGATAAAGATTTGACTTGGAAAGTCTATGTAATACGCATAGAGTTGTGTTTAGAAATCAAAGAGTTGTCCTTCTGGAAATTATTAATAGAATCTATGGTACCGAGCTGATGCCATCAACCCAGGCATTGCTATTTGGAAACGATGAAAAAAAGTACAAAATTAAACATTGAAGCTCAGATATGTTTAGGTGAGTTTATCAAAACGACAATACGATTTGAATAAGAATATAATTATACACAAAACTAACAACAAAGAAAAAGTAACTACCCCTAGCAAATCCTAAGCGACCGATATTAGCATAATAACCACATAAATATCTCTAGTCCCCCCCCCCACCCCCACCTCAGCAATAGCTGAATTATGTTTCGATATTGTTCTCTCCGGCCGTCACATGTTGTATTCTATATGTATATAAGATTGTAATTAATGCTGTGTATTTCAAACTATGTAAAAGTGGGAGACGCAGTAATAAGTCTATCTTAATGCGCTCCAACAATGCACAAAATGCAATAAAGCATCATATAACCCAAGAGTTGTGCCCCCTGTCCTGTAGCTCTTTTGTACCTGTGGGTAAATTTGATTGCACTCCAGTGAAAGCGGAAGGGCCCAGAATCTGACACCGGTCGATGAAATGCCAAACTTTATCTGTTGTGTTCCGGGCTGCAATGCCGCTGTTAAAAAACGGAACAAAGAGAGGAAATATCCATGGTTGATGTAACTTTTCACCCATTTCCCACCCGAGAGAAAAATGCGTTGCGTCGAAACTGGGTTCAACAGTTCAAATGGTTCGACGCGAAGCGACATGCCACATGGGGACCAAACAAGTTTACCCGGATTTGCTCCTTACAAGTTACATTTTGAAGGAGGTGTTCTTCGCATAACCCGGTGCCAACATTATTCCCATGGAAGGTGGACGCCAAGAGACGGTTAGTTTCTTTCCCTGTGCCGTAGACAATGATAATTGTTGTTATATTTAGCTCTATCGCAACTCGGCATGGCTGCACGTTGTTGAACAATCAAAACACTGCGGGCGGTTTGAAGCAAGTTTCCTGCTTGTCAACCACATGCAGTTGCCTGGCCAGTAGGATATTGGATGGTCGATGTCTACGTATAATTATTTCCAATAAATTATGAAAATTAATAAATATTAAAAAAAAAATTAAATCGATTTTTTTTTTAAATATTTTTTCTAAGTGTATTTCTCTTTCATCTTTGGCTCAATTAAAGTCATTCCCTATAATGTCAAGCCGAGTTACTACAGTTTTTAATTATCTACCATACCCTGCCCTCTATGACATAGAATAAAAGAGAAGTTGGGAATAGAACCGCTCAACACGGTCATTTCAAAACGTTCTCATAGACTGAGGGCATTAAGGTTAATTTGAAAATATTTAGCAGATGCTCAGAAAACCATGAAGAATAATTTTTTCAATTCATTTTATTATTTTGGCCAGCCATAGCTGCTTCTGTCACAGTATTTCAAGATATTTGAGAACCTCTGTCATCATTCTATGAAACAATCATTTACATGCATGTACAGCCATAAATGAGACCTGCTACATCAAACCTCTTTTATGGGTTAGAAACACTATGATTTCCCTTCCTTCCACTGTAACAGTCTCAAACTCAATAACAATTTCAGGTAGAAAATCCTCCCATGTCAAGTTCTTTGAATAATGACATCCATTCATTGCTAATAGTGTGTCCCTCCCCCCCCCACATTCTCCCCCCCCCCCACAAGTATGTATCCAGCCACACCTGAATCTACATGTATTCTGTGTGTGATGTGCATTCCACCCCCCCCCCCCTCCTTCAATTGTTTGCCCTTTAACTGACTCTGGCACATGCCGGTAACCCGTGATGTTTGTACTGGTGCTCACCTAACCCTTTTAGCCTGACAGAGTACATGTATATGTAACAAACTAATATTTGTATATTTCACGTTTTATGTCCCATTGCGAAATGGCTACCGTACTCCGACCTTTATGGTGAATACAATTTGTACTATATATGGTTTTCTTCTACACAACAGTACATGTATACTTAAACAGTTGATAAAATGGTACATTGGCTGCACTTACTTGTTGCAGTATACTATTATGACGTGACGTCATAACAAAATGGCTTGTGTTGTGACATCACAATACATGTATAAACTTATGTCGGTTACATGTACACATACAGGACAAAAGTCAGGCTGCTAATTTACTTCTGTTCATGGATTATACTCTATAATTAGATCCTGGTACATTTCCTCTGCAACATGTACATGTACTTGCATTACATGTATTCATGAATACATGATTACATGTGAAGATAATGGTATTTCTAAATGAGTACCGTTGATTGATGAAAATCCATGATATGGGAATACTCGATATTTCGGTGAGATTTTAATCGATTTTGACAAATTATTTCACCTAGTCACAAAACAATTGTAAACTAAGTTGCACAAGTTTATGTTATTCGTCCTATCGCTGTACTAGGGCTGAATTTAATCAGATTTTATGGATTATATAGATACAAGCAGGTCTGTTATAACTGTGAGATAAATTTGCAGTGTACATGGACAGATGGAGTTAAATATGTTTAATTTGTCGATTATTATAATTCAAGGACGATTATAGGTAAATATGCGATATTGCTGTCTCAGACAACCCAGCTTCACAGCGAGCTGTTCCTACCCGTAACTGACTTTCATAAGATTATAACTTTAGGAAATACAGATAAATTGCTATGAATAAAAATTTAAAGAAATAAAATGTATCCTCCAGTAATTAGGACAGTTAGTTCACAAAATACACTGTACTAAAGTTTAAGAACTTTTTGACATAATCAATTTATTAAATAAAATTGGCACCAGACCATGTAGAATTGAATTTTCATCCCAGTTGTGCGGGTCATTAAAAGTTGATGGAACAGCTTATTGGTTATTGTCTTTTCTTGTTCAGCGAGAGTACTCTATTTTGGTAGTATCCCTAACCAGTTCATGCAGTGACAATAATTTGCTACAGAATGTATACTGCCCTGGTCGAGTTTTATCTAATTGTGTTTGTATTTCAATGATCTATAGGAACAGGCAAATACTGGACCCCACTCTCATTGTGTGCATTGGTAACAGGATAATGGATTAGATCGGCTTGTGGACCTCATGTGAATACCAGTTATCCTCTCCTACAAGGAAAGGAAGTTACACCTGGAGGTGAGGAAATCTTATTATCACTGCATGTCTGAGAAAAAACTGTGATATCCTGTTCATTTCTAAGAGGTGGTATGTCCCACCAGCTGTGGGGAAAGGGGTGCCAAACTAGTTATTTGTAGCTTATTTTGAAAAAAAAAAAAAACGTCTAAAGTGATGTCCCCAACAATTTTTTGTTGTTATTTACCTGGCATGTTTCAGGGTCAGCCCCTTGACTTACTGTACATTAGGCTAAGGGGTTAAGAGTTTCAAAGTTGTTTCAAATATATTCCTAGTAACAGATCCATATTGCCTTCTGATGAAATGTTTTATAACACTTTTTATACGCCCGTCAAATTTGACGGGACGTATTATGGTATAGCGTCGTCCGTCTGTTAACTTTTTTTCGTCAATGCAACTTGTCCTAGAGTTTTCAGTGGATTCTTCTGAAATTTGTTACACCTGATCGGTACCATGTGAATATGTGCACAAACTTTTTTCGGCCCAATTCAACGTTTTCTTGAGTTACTCCCCTCGATTTTGGTCTGAAATCCTTGTATTTGGAACCTACTGTCTTCGTCAACACAACTCGTCCCAGAGTTTTCAATGGATACTTCTGAAATTTGGTATGCATGATCGGTACCATGTGTAATTGTGCACGAACTTTTTTCGGCCCGATTCGACGTTTTCTTGAGTTACTCCCTTGATTTTTGTCGAAAATCCTTGTATTTGGCACCTACTGTCTTCATCAGCGCAACTCTTCTCAGAGTTTTCAATGGATTCTTCTGAAATTTGGTACACATGATCGGTATCATGTGTAGATGTCCACAAACTTTTTTCGGTCCGATTCAACGTTTTCTGGAGTTACTCCCCTTGACTTTGGTCTGCAATCCTTGTATTTGGCACCTACTGTCCTCATCAACACAACTCTTCCCAGAGTTTTCAATGGATTCTTCTGAAATTCGGTACACATGATCTGTATCATGTGTAGATGTGCATAAGCTTTTTTCGAACCAATTCAACGCTTTCTTGAGTTATCCGCCCTTGATTTTAGTCTAGAATACTTTTATTTGGCACCTAGTCCTCGTCAACGAAACTCGTCCTGGGGGTTTCATTGCATTCTTTTGAAATTAGGTGCACATGATTGGTGCCAAACTTATTTCGAGTTGATTCAACAGTTTCTTGAGTTACTCCCCTTGATTTTGGTCTGAAATCTTTTATTTGCCACATACTATCCTCGTGAATGCAACTCGTCTCAGACATTTCGATGGATTCTTTTGAAATTTAGTACATATGGTCCGTACCATGTGTAGATGTGCACAAATGTTTTTGAGCTGAGTCGACGTTTTCTGTATGCTCAACCATATTTGTTTCTTGTATTAATTTATTATGATAGCTCGGGCATTCAGAATATACTAATCGTTTTTCATTGTTTGACTTCCAGCTTATGTTTGCAGCCAGTTCAAGGGCACACTTTGGTCCAAAGTAAGGAGACGCATCACTTAGAAATGCCATGATGCAGCAAGGTCAGGTAGAGTACGCCAGAGAACACCAATGAAGAAGCTTGATCTCCACATGTCGGAAGAACTGGTGGACTCTTCTTCAGCTTCACTCTCATCTGCTGTGGATTTGTCATCCTCTGACGATGACAACGACAGTCCCCCAAGGAATGCTAAAGGCCATCCCACAACAGGTGGGAAAAGACCAAGACAGATTTTTTTAAACCTTTGAGGGATGAAAAAAAAACATTCTACTTGACACAGACTTTCATTGTGCTTCCTGTTTTGTGCTCGGGTGTTTTAAAACATGGTACAATATATATTTTATGCTGTTAAAGAATAAAAGGTGAAATACGCGTGGATTTTGCTTCTGCTGGTGGTTATTTTAAGGGATGGATGATATTGCAGGAGGAATCGGGACAGACTAGACAGTCTGTACAAATGGCATGCCCTTTCAAATAGAAGATGCCCCCTCCCCCACACCCCAAAAATTCTGTACAGATGGTGTTTTGTGCACCCTGCCCCGTAATTTCCCCATTTGTGAGGATACTGCAGAGTGCTCTGCCCAATTCATTCCCCACTCCCAAATAACTACCCCGAAAATAACCCATTGTTGGTACATTCGGGGGCGACAACCCCGAGCCATCCCTAGGGTTAC